>JAMQGT020012644.1:0-26870 GCA_024447675.2 Pterophyllum scalare | reverse complement strand
AACTTCAGTTTTATCTGAATTCAGTAGCAGGAAATTAGAGGTCATCCAGGCCTTTATGTCTTTAAGACATTCCTGCAGTTTAACTGTGTGTCATCTGGCTTCATGGATAGATAAAGCTGAGTATCATCTGCATAACAATGGAAATTGATGCAATGCTTTCTAATAATACTGCCTAAGGGAAGCGTGTACAATGTAAATAAAATTGGACCTAGCACAGAACCCTGTGGAACTCCATAATTAACCTTAGTGTGTGAAGACGACTCCCCATTTACATGAACAAATTGGAGTCTATTTGATAAATATGATTCAAACCACTGCAGTGCAGTACCTTTAATACCTATGGCATGCTCTAATCTCTGTAATAAAATGTTATGATCAACAGTATCAAAAGCTGGCACTGAGGTCCAACAGGACAAGCACAGAGACGAGTCCACTGTCAGAGGCTGTAAGAAGATCGTTTGTAACCTTCACTAATGCTGTTTCTGTACTGTGATGAATCCTGAAACCTGACTGAAACTCTTCAAATAAACCTATATATATATTTATATTTATATGTATACACCTACCCGCAAAAGGCTCGCAGCATGTCACCACTGGGAAGGCCTCCATGATTCAAATGGGTTGTGAAGATGTAGCGTTGATGATGATGCTGGTTGTAGAAATGAGCCTCGCGCGGTTCCTTATATCCCCCCCGACGCACCTAAAAATACACACCCCTGATGCCGTGTTGTTTACACGTTTGTTCACATTGCCGGTCTTCCCCCATCTTTCAGACAGCGCCCACTATATGGAAATGCGGTTAATTGTTCTTACTAAAAAAACAATGGCCGCGGAAACACAGATGGTTGATGCCGTATTATCACACTCGGTGAGTCGTGATACGCATGCGCACTTTGTTTGGGGTGTGGGGGGTACTTGTGAGTTTTTCAGAGGTGGGCGTTACCGTAAGGATGTGCGCGCGCGTGTGCGCGTGCGTGTAATCACATGCACACGCACGAGTGGGGGTGGGGTGGGGGTCGGGGGTACATTAGATCACTACTTAGAACAGCAGATAAAATCATGTTAAGGTAATAATAAAATATATTCTAAATAATCTGAGCTTAGAATAAATTAGCCAAATCAAAAGTGTTCAAAACTTTTGATAAATGTAGTTAAGAGTGAGTTGTGAGGAGTGAGCTGCTGTGGGCTCTGAGGCCTCAGCCTGCAGTGGCTTGAATGTGTTTGTGTGTGTTAGAAGCAGAGATCGCCTGCTTGTCTGTGCAACTGGTAGATGAAAGTTTGCATAAAATTGGGAGAAATAAGTGTAAACTAGGATGAATCAATCACTTGGGTTTAAAGTTAATACTGAGTGTGTAAAAGTTTGAACTTAGATCATTTGGAGGGTTAAAAGTGATAAATTAGAGACCAAAAAGGGAAAACATGAATAGTTTAACTAAATTTGAATAAAAGAATAATCCATTTAAACATGCTGAACCCCTGATAAAATAGCTAGATTGATTAAAAATAATAATAAAAGTAGCATTAATTAGAGAGAGTCAAGTTAAACTAAAAACTTAAGAGAATGGGTATGAATAAATCCTAAAATTGGATGAATAAAGGGAATAAAGTTGAAAATGTTTGGGAGAATAAGGGGTATAAAGAGAACTAAATAAAATAGTTATAATGACATCAATAGTAAGATAAATAATAAAAGAAATAGTAATATATATTAAGATAGCTTGGACATAAACTGAGCCTAAAATAAATAGATTGAACTGAAAATATAAACGTAGTAGTTGTGAGTGAGGTAAAGGAGTGTGGAGTGGTAAGTATAGATCGGGGAGGATGAGATAACACCTGAGCCTCCGAGGAAATAAAAGAATTGAAGAATTTTAAATACAGATAATCTGATAAGACATTCATCTGTGTAACAGATTCTGAGAGACTGCATGACACTCGGCTGATCAACCTGAAGCTTTGACAACTCACAAGAACCTTTAATTCAAAATGAATTCAAACGAGGTTAGAAGGAGTTCATAGACAGAGAAAAAGCTGTAAGTTGGTCCTCGGGAAATATCGTTTTGTTATTTGGTGGATTGTGTGTGCTCTCAGTGCAGATGACGTCTATCACCTCAGCGCAATCTTTGAATACAGGAGGATTTAGATAGAAGGGGGAAATTAAGTGCAATGACCTCTGCTGTGTGTCTGCCTGGTTCCCAGAACAGTCATATAGGAATCTGTAAATTTACCAAATTAAAAAAAAAAAAAAAAATTAGCAAATTAATTGAATAAATTTGATGGAGCTGAGAGATTACTTTTGAGTGGAACTTATAGCCAGAGAGGGTTAGTGTCACTCCTACAAGTGGATGCTGCATACTTCTCAGAGAGCAAGTGTGGAGCAGGAACACATGGAGACGCTCTAAAACAAGGGGGGTGATCAACAGTCCTATGCACACTGTAATTAAACAGTAATATCCACCTCCAACCAGGAAAATGCAAAATGACAATGATGGACTTCCATTTCTGACTTTCATCTGATATCTTTTAACACGGCATGTTGCTGAGTTAAATATAGATGAGAATGTGTTAGCCGATAGAAAGTGGTTTGGGTTTATGATAGAACGGGAAGAGATTGAAGCAAAATTATGGCAAATAAAATGATGTAATGAAATGGAGACGAAACACCAAAACTGTGTATGTATATGTGTATGTATGCATGTATGTGTGTGCATGTGTCTGTATGTGTATGTATGTGTATATGTGTAAATATTTGTAGAAAATCCTGAAGTGTCTTTTTCTGCCCCATTGTGGACAGAAGATGCCTCCACTTTATTTTTCAAGTGCTTGAAAACATATTTTTTGAGAAGTATGTCCTCTGAGCAAACTACAATGAGTGACCTCACACAAGAGGTGGATTGTAAAAAAAAAAACAAAAAACACATGAACACCCAGTGTGATCTTGAGTGACCAACAAAGAGCACAGAAAAAAAAAGAAACAGAATGCAACCTGTTCTCTCCTACTAACAGTGTGTCAAGAGATCATTTTTAGATGATGCTGCAGATCTCCACAGCAACCTTCCCAAACAACAATATTTGGAGAAAAAAGAGGATGGCCTTCCTGCAAAGGAGGCAGGAGCAATAGGGAGATGTGTTCTGATCCAGTTTATGAAGTTTGAACCGAATCCAAATTTGTGAAGAACAGCTAACAGAAATTTACAATTTACCCATTCAAATGCATTCCCTACATCTAAGGAGACAACTGTTTCTAATTTGTTATTGGAACAATAATCTTTTACGTTTATTATTTGGTGTGTATTTTTGGCTGAGTGCTGACCCTTGATAAAACCTGTTTGGTCTGGATGTATAATAGATGGAGTGATTTTTTTCTAACCTTCTAGCAAGGACTTTGCAAATTATTTTAAGGTCTACATTAATAAGATAGATTGGCCTGTAGCTACATGGGAGTGTGGGGCTTTGCCTGGTTTAAGAAGTAGACTAATTTTAGCAGAGTTCATGTTTGGAGATATCATGTGATTGCTCTGAATCTGAGCCACCATTGAGAGAAAAGCACAGACCAAAATTCTTTGTAAAACTCTGGTGGAAAACAATCTGGACCTCCAGCTTTATTATTTGGGAGATGCTGTATTGCTTCATAAAATTCAGATGATGAAAAAGGTGAATCTAGAGTCGCGGCCTGTTCATTATTTAGTTTAGGTAGATTTATATTATATTATTAAGATATTCTTCAATTTCAGCATCAGATGGATTAATCTGTGATTAGTATAAGGCTTCATAAAATTCTTTAAAAGAGTTATTTATTTATTGTAGGTCATGAGTAGTCTTACCAGCTGAGTCTTTAATAGAAAAAATAAGTGTTTTTTCTTTATTTAGTTTTAACTGGTTAGCAAGGAATTTTCCAGATTTATTTCCATGTTCAAAGTTTTCCAAATGCAGCCTCTGCAACATAAATTGTGTCCTCTTATCAATTATTTCATTTAACTCCAGTTTTAGTTTCCTCAGGTTGTTGATCATATGTTCTTGTGGTGAGGCAGCATAGGCAGTTTCTAAAGATTTAATTTTTTGTTCTAATTCTAACACAAGCGTTTTTTCTTTATTTTTCTTATGCAAGCAATAAGATATTATTCTGCCCCGCATTACTGCCTTTCCTGCTTCCCAAAGAACACATGGTGATATTCCAGGTTGATCGTTATTTTCTAAATATGTTGCCCACTCCTTTTTGAAATAATTACTGAAATCTTGTTCTTCAAGTAATGATGTATTAAATCTCCAGTTCCTAATTGGTGGGTGTGACTCTTTTCTGTGTCAGAGTGATAGACACTGGTGCATGGTCACTGATAGTGATAGGATGAATCTGAGTGTCTGTGATATCCATCATCACATGGAGCTGCTAACTAAAAGGTAATCTAAGCGGGAGTGTGAGGTGGTGTACTGGTGAGAAAAAAGTATAATCTCTCAGAGTTGGGTGATGTGAACGCCAAGCATTGCAAAGACCAAAATCCTTCATGTACTGTTTAAGAATGTCTGCAGACTGCCAGTTCCTTTGACTCACTGCTGTCCTGAGCCTGTCAATATCTGCATTAAACACCAGGTTGAAGTCTCCTGCTATTACAAGTGTGGAGTCAGAGTGATCAGACAGTGAAGAGAAGAAAGCATGAAAGAAGGAGGGGTCATCAACATTTGGTCCATATATACTAGCAATACATAAATCTATATTCTGAATAGTTAAATTAAGTATTACAAATCTACCTTCAGGGTCTGATGTAGTGTTTCTAATGGTGAAGTTGATCTGATTGTTAATCAATATAGCTATACCTCTTTGTTTGGATTCTCAGCAGTTTAATTATTCAGTTCATTTTACACAAATGTTGAGCACCAGTGTACAATTCATTGACGTGCACTGACATCATAAACTGACATCATCCATTTCCGGCGTACTGTTCTTGGGTATGTTTCATTTCTTTACATTTGTTGCCAAATAAATGGAAGTGTTCCCAGGACAGTAAGCACTCTGACTGGATGTTAAGATGAGCTGTGAAGCATGTTCCAGTTATGGGGACTCAGATATGACTGACCATAGATAAAGTCCAACAAAATTCTTAGCCTGTGTTTTCACTGCTTGCTACAAAAACATTAGACAGGCTCACATCGTGTGGTGTGTTGAAGAGCGGGCATTGGCTTTGATCTGACTGATACATAGGCCACCTTCACAATGAATCTGGCCTCTGACCTGTATCTACAGCACTGACCTCTGACTTTCAGCATCACTTGTTTCTTCATCAGCATGATTCTATAACTATTGTAGATGCTACAAGTGTAGGTATTTGTGTCACTGTCATTCGGGTGTTTCGGGGTCAGACTGAGGTCTCCAGTTCTCAGCAGGTCTTCATTCATCTTTGTGCAGCCACAATAAAGATCATCCTGCTTCTTAATGTGATCACTTGTGTTAGAATACATGTGGACCGTCATGAGTTCTCGGTCAGAACGAGTCCACTCCACTGTGGTGTTCTCGTGTGGGGTCAGGTTTTGTTTTGCAGTCCAGGATGACAGACTCTGAGCCTTCCTCCACGTTCACCTCCACCTACGGATCTGAGAGGACAATAAACCACAATACGAGCTGTAGAAGCAACAGCAGTCACACTGGTGGGAATCAGAGCATTGATGTAGTTTGAGTATGTACATTCCTAATCTCTGAAAATTGACTTAATGACTTTATGAAAGGCTGCTGTATTTCCTAACAGTGATCACAGTAAATACTTGTTCGAGTCCATCTGGGTCAGCATAAAACACTGTTTCTGATAAAATATCTTGAAACTGAGCACAAAGAGCGAGGACCAAAAACACCAGCACACAGCCACAAGGTAATTAACACATACAATCCAGATATGCATAAATGCAGACATGAGGTTGGCCACTTCCATAGGTTGTGTACAGAGGCCGCAAAGACCCTGCAAGTCTAATTAGGAGCATCTAACCAAGCTAGCTCCAAAACAGAAGCAGCTTCAGGTGGAGAACATCAGGATGCAGCTGGATTTGACCTTTGACTCCTTCAAAGAGTTTGTTTCTGTCAAACACCACATGTAGGTGTTGTTAAGCTACTGCACTGATGCTGAACTTTATTGGGTGTTTATTGTAGAATTTATTGAGATTTGGAGTTCATAGTTTTCTTTGTTTCTCCCTGTTTATGTTCATGTGTGTCCTTAATGTTACACACATTTAACACGCAGTGCTGCTGTCTTGTGAACAGTTGGTTGTTGAATATATTTCTTTAAAGGGTTTATTTAAAGGGTACCTGATTAAGTATGAAAATACTAAAACTAATACTGAAACTAACTAAAACTAAGCATAAAACCAAAAAACTAATAGAAAAGAGCAAACCACTCTGAAAACTAATTAAAACTAACTGAATTAGAGAAAAAAAAAAAAACTAACTAAAACTAGACTATATTGTAAAATCCAAAACTATTAGAACCCTGCTTCTTCAGTATGCAGTCAAGTTCTCCAGAGTCCTGCTAATGACTTCTATATGTGATTCAGGTGTGTTGGATCAGGAACACATCTAAAACCTACAGGACACTGGCCCTCAAGGCTTGGAGTTGCCCATCCCTGATCTAAAATATAAAACACTCTTCCTAGTGTCAAGAGAAATGCCCATGAAATGACCCTGTATTTCATCAGATCAAGGCTTCCACTTAAACCGGCTTCAGAGCGCCCTCCTTCCCCACAGCAGCAGTCCCTCCAGGACTGTCTGATGGCAGAAATCAAGCAGAAGAGGCAGCCCCAACCTGTGCTACTGCCTTAGACTTTTGTGTCACCCTAGTGTCACAGGCACATTATTCGAAGTCTGATTCTAATATGAATAATTCAAACAACAAATAAGAATGACAGAAGATCCCTTTCAATTGATTTGTATTTTAAATTTTATTATGTAATTTTTATAGAACCAGATCTGCAATTGCCCCGAGTACATTAACCGAACCAGTTGCAACAGATGGCTGTCAGGTATCTCTTCCTTTTAAAGGTGAGTTTTTCCTTCCCACTGTTGACAAGTGCTTGTCATATGGGATCACTGGATTGTTGGGCTCCTCTAGAGGCAATTGCTGTTTTAAATTGTTATGTTATGTAAAAAAAATTGTCTTGTAAAGTTATGTAAATAAATTGAACTTGAAAAATGACATCTGTTGCAGAGAACAGTTATTTTTTTCCGCACTCCTTCTGGAGCTCAGTCACATGTATTGAAATATATGAAAATGGTCAATTTATTTATACGGACATATTTATGGTGGAGAAGAAAATATTAAAGTGCACAGAGAACATGTTTTTAAAGGGAGGAAAAAAGGAAGGGCTAATACACACTAAATAATTTTGCCATGGTAACCAGAAGCAAGATGAAGGAGCATGGAGTGTTGCGGCTTCTGCTTCTTCAGGATGGAACTTCAGAGGACCAAAAGATCCTCAGTCTTTCAAATATCCCATAGCCGTGTTTCACTGTGATTTCATTCTTGCTCTCCTATTGGTCTCCTTACCTACATTCATTGTGCTTTATCAGTAAAAGAACTGTCCACTGTGAAATGCTGGTAGGTCTGAAGCTGCTCTAAGAATTTATCCTTTTTTCCCCCCTCACACAAAGTTTGGCAATGGTGCTCCATCTCTCAGACTGCTTCTAAACAATGGTCATTTGTGAAAGAGAGAGTGGAAGTTTGAGGCACTTCTCCTAGATTCTATTGACATTCTATTAACATACCATTCTATACTATGAAATTCCCTTCAGTGCAAAAATTAACCTGCAAATGTACAAATATACGATTGTGGGATTTGTATAAAATGTTGTGCCGGACACATTCTTAAGGCCTGCGCAGACCAGCTGTCAGGAGTATTCACCACGATTTTCAACCTCTCCCTGCAACAATCTGTTGTTCACACCTGCCTCAAATCGGCCATCATCATCCCAGTGGCAAAGAAAAACACAGTGAGTTGCCTAAATGAATTTCACCCAGTTGCTCTAACTCCCATCATCTCCAAATGCTTTGAGAGACTAATTATCCCTCATATTTGATCTGCCATCCCAGCTGACCTTGACCAACATCAGTTTGCCTATAGGAAAAACAGGTCAGCTGGGGATGCTGTGATCACAGCTCTCCACACAGCCCTCACTCATCTAGAACGGAAAAATTCATATGTAAGAATGCTGTTCGTGGACTTTAGTTCGGCCTTTAATACAGTTATTCCATATAACCTGGTCAGAAAGCTGAGCGATTGGGCCTGGGCAGTTCACTATGCTCATGGATGTTTGACTTTCTGAGCAACAGACCCCAGTTTGTCAGGATCGGAGACCGCACATCCTCAACTCTCATCTTGTCCTGTCTCTCTCCACTCAGCCCCAACCGGTCGCAGCAGATGACTGCCCCTCCCTGAGCCTGGTTCTGCTGGAGGTTTCTTCTTCCTGTTAAAAGGGAGTTTTTCCTTCCCACCGTGGCCAAGTGCTTGCACATAGGGGGTCGTTTTGACTGTTGGGTTTTCTCTGTGTTATTGTAGGGTCTTTACCCACAATACAAAGCGCCTTGAGGCGACTGTTTGTTGTGATTTGGCGCTATATAAATAAAATTGAATTGAATTGAATCTTGAACACAGGTACCCCACAAGGATGGGTCCTAAGCCCCCTCCTCTACTCATTCATTACATATGACTGCTCCCCCACTCACACCTCCAATACCATCATTAAGTTTGCTGATGACACCACCATTATAGGACTGATCACATACAACGAGTCAGCCTACAGGGAGGAGGTCCAGCATCTGACAGTATGGTGCAAGAATGATAACCTGGAACTGAATCCTAACAATACCAAGGAGCTGGTTGTGGATTTTAGAAGATTCACACGCACTGAGACCACAGCTCTCCACATTAATGAAGTGGAGGTCGAGAGGGGAGAGAGCTTTAAGTTCCTTGGGGTGCACATCTCTGCTGACCTCACCTGGACTCTCAACACTAGACACCAAGAGGGGAAGGCACAACAAAGACTCTCAAGCACTCCCACCTCCCTCATCGCTTGCTGGTGAACATTCACAGAGCTACCACTGAAAGCCTCCTGACCTACTGCTGCAGTCTGGTTCTCCAGCTGCACTGTACAGTAGTGATGGGAAGTTCGTCTCTTTTCAGTGAGCCGTCTCTTTAGGCTCGGCTCCGAAAGGATTTTTGTGGAGGGCGGGGTATGCCACAATGCCAATCACCAGGGTCATTAGACGGAGACCTAGCTTGCCCTCTCTCCTCCAACTGCACCAAGTGATGGACAGTTCTTATATGTCAGTGCAGGTTTGTGGTGGAACCTGCTCTCACTGTATTTTTCAATTTGCAATGATGGCACTCTGGTCTGCTATTTCCAATTTCCAAAAATTGCAGCCAAATGCTCCTTCTTTCATGAGTATCACGCATATTCACGTGTTTTAGCAGCCGCTGTTTGTACCTGGACTATGACCACACATGGTGAAACAATTATCTCCCCCTCTGCTTTAACTTAATGCTATAATCCCATGTCCCCCTGTGTGATTGGCTGCATGGTGTGCACATCAGTTCTGCCCCTGTCCTCAGGTTTATGAGCAGAGCTAATGAGAAACTGGGGAGCCGGCTCTCATTCAACGGGAGTCGGCTCTTCTGATTCACTACCAAGCATCGGCTCTTAGAGCATCACTACTGCACGGGACAGGAGAGACCTGCAATGAGTGGTGAGAGAATCAGATGTAATTTATAACAGCCGACTCCAGAAAAAGACTATCTGCATTGCAAAGGACACCACTAACTCTGGACTGTTTTCCCCCCTCCCCTCAAAAGAGAGATTCAAACAATCGAGGGCAAACACGAATAGGCTGAAACACAACTTCTTCCCTCAGGCTATAAAAGCCATTAATCCCCCACCTTCAGCTAACCTATCCATCCTGATAGGTAATCAGCGGAATTAATGGACAATCATCTATTTGAATGGACAATCACTGGAACCCCCGCCCCGCCTGCCCACCACCGATTGCACACATCACCTTAAACAATCTTAAGCTTGTACACGCTTTTTCCTAGTGTTAATATATTTACTTTAATTTACTATATTTACTTATTTATTGTTGTTTTGCATATGTGCAGTTTTTATCTTTTTAATCGCTGCCTTAGAGAGAGGATGCTAAACTGCATTTGACTGTTTTAACATTGTCCTTAACTTTGTTTTTCTCAGTGACAATAAAAACTATTCTAAAAAAACAAACAAACAAAAAACCTTTAATAAATGTAGGTGCGTAAACCTAACCAAACTGAAAACTGTGAAAAAGACAAGCCAACCAAGTCTAAAGAGAAGTATTTATTGGCTTTCAGTTTCATACAATCATCCACCCAGAACTCCTTCCTACCTGGGTATAGTTGTTTCTATACCACCTCATTAGGTTTCCTTAAGGCTTTCTGAAAGAGGCTTTCTTAAGACAAATGTTACCAACTACAAGAGCAATGCACTGATAGCCCATTTTGCTGAAATGACATGAAATGAAAATGGCACCTGCACCATGCAAATATATGAGAGTAATCAGAGTATTATGGCTACTGACGAGAGCCTTATGGCTCTGTTCTTTTCCAAGCTTTATTCAAAAGATCCAATAACTGCAGCTTTTTTTTCCCACATCAGCAATGACAGCCATTTATTTGTGAAGCTTTGATTCTTTCTAACAGACTGAGTTAGGAAGTTATAATATTGTTTGTTCAAGTCTTCTTTCATTCTTTTTTTATTACTTAGTTCTGTTTTATAGTGCAGTACAGAAAGCCACAAATCAGTCATAGTTTGATTACATTTTGTCCACAGTCAAAAGTGGTCTCCATAAAATGGCAAAAATTGCAGCCTAGATTTCTTACTAAGCAATTGTACAGTTTTTGTTTAGTGATTTAGTGGCAGTAAGAAGACTGAAATAAATCATGTGCCCTAATTTGTGTTTCAGTATTCATCCACTGAACTTGGTATGATTGCACAAAACCATGCAAAAAGAGCTCTCTGAAAAAAGTCGTCTCTTTTCTATCCACAGAAACCACTACTAACCGCTGATTATTTTTTATCCAGATAATAACCTGTGTTGTACTTACCTCCTCTAAAGTAAATTAATGTCTAAGTGTGCACCGGTCACCTTGCCACACATCACTACATGTAAATTCTGAATGTACTGAAATTTGGGCACAACAGTAAAATGAACTGCTAAAACTCAGGTCTGTTGCTTCACCACAAAAGAGCAGATGAAATGAGCTGAATCACTGGCAAAGGTAACATCAATATCCAAGCTCAGCAGACAGTAATAAGAAGCCAACGGATACAGTATAACATTCTGAGGGGCAGTATGTTTTTAATGTATCAGCTGTTTCATCAGAGGAACCATATGAAAATACTGATCTCAGAGGTGAAGGATAAAATGAAGATGAATCAGACAATCAAAAGATAAATGGGTTTTTTAAAAAAAGAGTAACCATGGAGAGCTAACAATACATCTAAATCCTTTCACCTGGAAGGTCATTCCACTGATTGATTAGGTTTGTCTGCACTATTTGCTTTGATGGGAAGAGTTCTGGCCTGGTGAATCCTCTTCATCACTTTCTTCCTGGGAATCCACATAATGTCAGCTGAGAGCAAACAAAAAAAAAGAAAGAAAAAAGTGATTGTAGTGACCCCCCCCCCAAGCCAGATCTCTGTGCTCCTCTGGACTGAATGTTTGAAATGACAGCTTGCCCGACAGCCACTGAGAAGGATGACATACTCTCACATATGCTTGTATGTTATCTTTGCTCTTCTTGTCATGTTGAGATCTTGAAATCTTCCTGATGCTGTCAGTTATACTTTTATGCCATGCCCACAGTGATAAGTCTATGCCAAACAGGTCAAATATTTATTCTGTTTAATCCTCAATAGTCTGTGCTGTATGTCAAGAATGTGGGCTTGTTTCCAAGAATGTACAATTTACTAAAGTTTAAAAAATTTTAAAAACAAAATGATCATTCAATATATCTCTAATACTGCAACCACCCAATATCACAGGGGGTAGAGACTAGCTGTATTTCTCATGGGAAAGTGTGTGTAATTCAAAGTTGTTGTTGTTGTTGACCTCTCATTGAGGAAAAACCATAAAAGCATGCAGTATTTTGAAGTTATTAAATGTCCTACTAAAAAAAATTTAAATCACACACCAGATCCAGATAAATGAAATATTCAAGTTAAAAATATTTATTGATTAAAAAAAATACATAATTTTTGACAACAGAAAGACATAAGACAGAACAGTCAATAGAAATCAAAATTATTACCACTTCGAGGGCTGGATGTTCAAATTATTCCTTAAATGTTTGAGCAGTATATTTTCTCTAACCAAATAAAACTGGCAAAATGAGTTAACCCATTAGAAAACAAATAAAAACCCAAGCTGGCTGCACCTGAACCTGAGCCTGAGCCTGCGGTCCCCGAGCCCATGGCTCCCACTCCGTCTGAGTGTCAGGAGCCCAAGCCAGTGGGTCCCACTTTGCCTGAGCACAAGGGTCCCCCCAATTATCTTCTTCACTGTTGACCCTCAGAAGGGTCCCATCTCTCCAGGTGCCAGCCTGTAGAGGAACATCTGTGCTATTGTCGGCCACCTGCTCAGCCTCCAAAGAGTCTCCTAAGCCAGCCCTGACACTTATCAGCCAAAAGCCTTCACCGCCATGATTGATCCCCAGAGTTACCTCAACTGGGCTGCTGACCACCAGGCCAGCTTTCTGAACTGTTTTGTCTTGGCCACAGGCCATCCGGCTGTACCCGAGCACAACCAGTGTGAAGGCCCTATTGTATCTGCTTTTGATTATTCAGGCAAATGAATAGGTTTTTTTTGAGGGCCAAAACATGCTCAAAAACTCGTGAAATTTTGCACATGTCAGGTCTAGTGAATTTATGTATTTTAATGGTTTCAGGCATGGCCCTTTCAAAATGACTCTACAGCACCATCTATAGTTTAATTTCCACTGCTGTGTTTCACGTACATGTATGAAGTTTGGTACACATATGTAACATGTCCAAATGAACAAAAAAGGCTGCTCAGTCCAATGCCCTAAACCAAACAGGAAGTCCGACATTCTAAATTAAAGGGCAATTCACAATCTTGATATGGCGGTGTCCATCTGGACGTTGAAAGGATCGGCAAGCAAAAGGCATGGTTCTGTAAAAACACATCCTGGTGCTGAAAAATTCTGTAGATTTTGGCATGAAATATATTCTTTCTTATCTAATAAATCATTGTATTGTTGAACTAATACAAATCCATCCATCCATTCTCTTCCGCTTAACCTTTTCAGGGTTACAGGAGGGCTCGAGCCTATCCCAGCTGTCATAGGGCGAGAGACAGGGTACACCCTGTAATTAACAGATATATCTATATATTAGAATTCATAGGGTGCAATAAACTGAGTTGAATTTTAATGTGAATGTTTACTGCACTGCATGTACACAAAATCTACATGCCGCCACACTGTACTCAGTGGCAGTGGAGCGATTTGTCATCTGAATAGCCAGTCTTGTGTCAAAAAGTGATTTAATTTGAAAGTATTGGACTTGCAGCCTGACAAGACTTGCAGACCTATAATCTGTCAAGCATATCTCAAACATCATCTCTTATGAATGATATCAATTCATTTTGAGCCATGAAGAACATTTCTGTCATGCTGCAAACACTTCTTAGCAAAGTAACTTTCATATTGTAGTAATTCTGTTAAAGTTGGATGCAGTTCTGTGCAGATGTTCTGTGATTTCCCACTGTTTTGTTGGCACTTGAACATGTGTGTGCACACAAGGGGAAGGGGGAGCGAGTGTCAGAGCGAGAGTCAGAACTGGTGTCCCATTTTGTTGTTGTTTTTGTTTTTGGTTGCAGCCCACAGCAACCATGTAATTGTTAATAAAAGGGCAACTTTTCTGGCAATCTCTCACCATATTCTTCAACGTATTAACAGATGCAACAATATATTCGTTGTTAATGATGGTAAAAACTAGTCATTTCGTCATTTTATATATAAGCTCTTCATAAATCCTGTGCACCACAGTCTATTTACCGATAAAAGCAAAGATAAAACATCTTAAAGAAACAGTAAATCCCTTTTTGACACAACACCGGAAAACTGAAAACTGCCCTGTTGCCATGTTTTATGTACATACAGTGCTCGTACTGCGTCCCTTCGTATGATGTGGCACTGTTCTCTTCGGCACCAATGGGGACTTTTAATGATTTTTGAGACAACTGACAGTGAGTTTTCTTACACAAAAGCTGTCAACAGTACCTCTGATCACCAGATTATGCACAAATATGCTGGCCACCATAAATGAAAACAGGCCAGGAACATATAGAATTAATCTACATACCTTCTGAATAAAATCCATCATAATTTTCTGTGATTTACTGTGTACGGTTTTGAACATTGCTTCCACTTCTTGTTGAATTTATCTCCAGTGGTTTTGGCTGCTTTCCACACCTGTTGCCCAGCACTCGCAGCTTGTTCCTATTTAATATCATCAGTAAAGCCATTTTGTGAATCGATGATGGTCTATTTTAGAGAATTCAATGAGGCCTTTGAACTGATCTGCTGTCGCTGCAGGCCACCAATAGTGCAGTGGCATGGATGCCACGGGCATTGACCAACCACCATTTTCTAATTATTTGAAACGTGTATGCTGGGTATCACCTCCCTCCCTGGTATATTTGTATGTTTGGAAAATGTCGATTATTGTGAATCTTCCCTAAGGTGTCATTTTTGCTGCATGTTTTGCCATTTTTAGGCCTTGTATTTGAATGAACTCCTCCTGGGGCATTTGAGCCAGTGAGACCAAAATCACTCCAGATCATCTAGACAAGTAGCCATCAAAAGTTATCAAAGGTTTTATAGAGTATCAAATGGTGTTGCAGTAGCAACACTTTGATTTTGGGATTTCAATCACATACCACATATACCACAATCATATAGTCACATTAACACGAAATACTTGCAGTGCTTTAAAATCCTGCAAATTGCAGTCAGTTCAGTGACTCATTTTCTCCTGGCAACTAAAATATAATTAACATATTAAGACTGTTGTAGACAGCTCTCATGGTAGAGACCATGAAAGCACCTTCACCATATGGAGAAGGTGGCTTTTCCAAGACCTCAGCTGTTTTGGATGCCTAATCCAACCAAAATGTGTTTCTCCTAATAATCGTTGTGAGAGCAAATTAGTAATACAAAATTGTGTATAGTTGAAAAAGTGTTTGATAGATATACAGGACCTGGTGGTCTCAGATGGCCACCCCACTAACTAGGCTTAGTTTCAGAGATCAGACTAGATCAGGCGTGCTCAGGATGTTTGGGCTATAAACTGTTTTGACAGTATACTAATACTTGCAGATGCTATATAACAATAATAATAATAATAATAATAATAATAATAATAATAATAATAATAATAAATAAAATTGCTGCCTTACGTGGAAAGGACAGATTGGGGCTGCAGCTGCAGTGATGCGCAGGCTGCACTGGTCTGGCATAGTGAAGAGAAAGCTGAACATAAAAGCAAAGCTGTCAGTTTGCTGGCCGATCTAAGTCCTTACCATCACCTATGGCCACGAGCGTTGAGTAGTGGCCAAAAGAACAAGATCACGGATACAAGCAGCCGAAATAAGCTTCCTCTGAAGGGTAGCTGGCCTCTCCCTTAGCGATAGGGTAAGGAAGGCAATTAGAATAGAGCCGGTGCTCCTCCACATTGAAAGGAGCCAGATGAAATGGTCTGGGCATCCGGCCATCGATAAGTGGAAGAAAATGCATGGATGGAATCATAAAAATTATACAATTTTTATTTTTACCATTTGTGTGGGGAAAACTTCGATTATGACACAACACATGTGTATTTAATGAGCAAATTCATGTAAAATAAAAGACATGTTTGTGTCATTTTACACTCAATGCATCAGATTTTAGGTCTCTACTTACAGCAATAAACAAGAATTTAGCATTTTTATCTATAAAATAAACATGACAGATTTAAATAATTATTTTACAGTTATTTTAATGAATTTTTATAGTCCTTTTGGTTGGAACCAAAATAGTTTTCCCATTAAAAAAAATCATGTTTATTCAGTTTTTTAAATTATTTTATTTTACATTAGACATGTTAATTCACTGTTTGTTTTCCTTTTGCGGTTGTAATTTTATTGAGATTTTACACATTTAAAAATAACAGGAACATTGTAAATCCTGTTTTTTATGAATTGCCTGAAGGTTACACTTTATTATAACATCAGAGAGAACAGCCACACTGATCAGTTTATTGGAGTTGAAAGAATTTGAAATACTTTTCTCTCTCATTGGTGCCTCAGTACTCTTTAGTTTTTGGGAACCAAAGGAGCTCTTGGACCCAGAAATAGCCAATGACTTAACAACTGTTAGTGAGAAGATATTTACTTGAATTATACCTGCTTATTTTTGTACACTACAGAAACACAGCATACTTTTAGTAAATATTTTACATAACCTTAAAGACTCTTCAAATAAAAATAGCTCATATGACCCTGTCTCTCTGCAGAAGACATAACTTTAAGCTATAGTTATAAATCCAGTGTTGTAAACAAAGATGATCATGTTGTTCTGTCCTGGTTTGTCTGTGTGTGCGCTAAACCTGAGGATGTACATATGTATGCAGTCTGTGTCACGTTTACTCCCCCAGGTCATATGAAAGGTGTCTAGATTGGTGTTTGAGAACAGTGTACTTCACTTAGCTCTGTATTTATATTAAATATTAAATCCAATTTAAATACAAAATTACCATATGAAATATTAAGTGAGACTGTAAATATTTAATGTGAGCCCTTTACCATTGGCCTGGGATTCATTATTATGCCGTGCTGGATTTTTAATGGGTGATTTCCCTGGAGACTGTGTACGTGGAGGTCTTCACTCCTTCCATCCTGCAGCAGGGGATGCTATTGCTCTGCATTTCTTTGGAGAGCACCTCCAAAATTAAAAAAGGAAAGAGTTGTAGGACATCAAATGACAGACATATCTGGAGAATAAACATGCAGTTTTTGTAAAGTCACAATAATTGTTTTTAACTGTTTGATTTTTTTGTGTGTAAGTCTACAGCTGGGTTGAATGAAAGTTGTATAATGGAGCTTGTAGTGTATTACCTATGTTATGTGAATGAAAATAAGATGGAGTGAAATCCAGCTTTACAGGAGAAATAGGTGAGTAACAGAAAATATGAAGCAGACATGCATGCCCATTCCCATTTCTGCCATTTGGGGTCAGGCTTGCACTAAGTGATGAAACCCTTTAAGGCACAGTTTATATTGTTTAAACTATAGTTTGGGGAGGGAGCAGTGTCCGACTGTTTCTATTTGTTTCTCTTCATGATTGATCCCTTCAGCATACACACAGCCCTGGTGTCTATTGTCTTGCCATTTTGCAGTATGAAAGGATTTCCACTTAAACATCTGCACTTTAGTGGCTTCAAATGAGACTGGATGTACTGCCTTTATAAAATATGCACCCCCCCAACCCCCCCCCAAACAAAAAACAAAAAATAAAAAAATAAGTTCACAAACAATACAGTTACACGAACAAACAAAAAAATAGCTAATGTTTCAGAAAGGAGAAATATAAGTGAAGATAAAGCTGAATGAAATGAGAAAAAGAGAGATGCTCTGAGTTAAAGAAATTAGCTTTATAGAGTGCTGTGGAGGAGGTGTACAGGCTTAGAGATGCATAGGCATGCAACCTCTTTGAGGAAAGCCCTGGAGGAACATTAATCATTGGAAGACATCTGTTCATTCTGCCGCTTTAAAATTCATTCAAAGAGCTGGACTTCCTATACCATCCAGCATCCACTCACAGAAAACCTGTCCTCTGTTAAGCCTGGACAGGCAGAGTGAAACATCAGAGTTAGTCTCTGCTAAGAGCTGACTTCAATTTCAGCTCCATTTGAGCCCCTTTAAAACAAACAAAGCACAGGGAGGAGGAAAAAGGCACAGTACCTAAATCGGTGCTATTATCTGCCGGTTTCATGGCAGACTTCCACATCATGGGGCAAACAACTGTCAATTCTTGCCTGATACATGTCTAAAAGCAAACCTCAGCATCTATAATTAAACTGAACCCCCCAACACACAGACACACACACACGCAAAATAAAACAAAACAAAACAAAAAAAAACACAGTTTACTGGAAAAACATAAGTAATCATGAAGGAGCAAATACTTTTCCACAGCACTGTATATGCTTTTGCATCCTGCCATTGTATCTCTATAAAGAATTTTTACATATCCACACACATTAGGGATTCACAGGAAATAACTGTTCTTTGTGCTTCCTAATTAAAATAGTACATGATAATTCTCAAGTCACATTTTATTTGGTTCCATTTTAAACAGATAACAGATATTTTTCAGGGACCTTTATTAGGCAACCTTATAACACTGTCCATCCTTCCATCTTTCCATCTTCTGCTTATTTGGGGCCGGATTGCAGGGGCAGCAGCCTAAGCAGAGAAACCCAGACCTCCCTTTTCCCAGCCACCTTCTCCAGCTATCCAGGGGAACTCTGAGGTATTCCTAGGTCAGGTGAGAGATATATAATCTCCCCAGGGTGTCCTGGGTCTATCCTGCAACCTCCTCCCAGTAGGACATGCATGGAATACCTCACCCAGTAGGCACCCTAGTCAGATACTTGAACCACTTCACAGCTGTCTCCTTTCAGTGAAGGAGTAGAGACTCTATATTGAGTCCCTCTCAAATACTTTTATTCAACCTTCAGAAAAATATCTTCTCATGTCCACAATCTTGCTCCTTTGGTCACTACTCAAAGTTTGTAACCATAGGTGAGGGTGGTGATGTAGATTGACCACTAAATCAAAGACCATTTCATCTGGCTCCTTTCGATGTGGAGGAGCACGGGCTCTACTCTAATTGCATTCTTTACCCTATCACTAAGGGAGAGGCCAGCTACCCTTCAGAGGAAGCTCATTTTCACTGCTTGTATCCGTGTATCTTGTTCTTTTGGCCACTACTCAAAGCTCATGGCCATAGGTGATGGTAAGGACTTAGATCGGCCAGTAAATTGAAGGCTTTGCTTTTAAGTTCAGTTCTCTCGTCACCATGACAGACCAGTACGGCATCTACATTGCAGCTGCAGCCCCTGCGGGGTGGCTGTAGCTCAGGAGGTAGAACAGGTCGCCAACTAATTAGAAAGTTGGTGGCTCAATCCCTTGCTGGTACAGTCTGAATGCCAGAATATCTTTGTGCAGTACTGAACCGCAAGTTCCTCTCTGATATGTTAATGGAAGTATGCATCTGTGTATGGCCTCAGACTTGGAGTTAGGCTTGTGGCTGATTGATCCACAACTATCTGGACAAAGGCAGCTGTTACATCCTGTCTGTTTGGCCACTGTGATGTGGCAAATGGCATGGTCTACTATATCATATAAATCCAAAATATACAAAAAGTTTTTGCTTCAGTCTCCATAAATACATTTATTTGTTGAGTATGTTACTGAGCACTTATTGGCAGATATATGTGTCTGTACATTGCACCTGTAAAGTTTAAGAATGCAGCTTGTTAACCAAACTAGCTAGCATTAGCTGAAAACATAGCAGGCAATTCTCTCTTCCAAATATAGTCACTTCTGGCATCAGCCAAAAGATAGCAACATTCGAGGCTTCAAAATCATGACTTCAACACCACAGGATGATGTTACAGTGGAAATGACCATCTCTTGTGAACAGTCTATGGCTGCAATTTAAAACAGTCTTTAGTGCAAGTGAAATACAATCCAAAATGATTGGTATTGTATCACTTGCTCTTCCTGTTACAATGCACAGTGGTGGTTTGTGTAGCTTGCTAGTCTATCTAGCTTGATTAATTTCAAATTTTTACATAGCAACTTACTGTAGCCTACACATGGCTTATCGGAGCACATTTTCTCTTGAATCACCTAGAAATTATATTCTTTGTATTCACTTATCCTGGGAGGGAGGCAGGACAAAAGACATGTTGTGGAAGAGAGCCAGAGATTAATAATAACTAATGATTAAATGCAGAGTGTAGTATAAACAGAGTGAAAAGAGGTGAATGAAAAAGAAACACTCAGTGCAGCCCCAGCAGCCTAGGCCTATTGCAGCATAACTAAGGAATGGTTCAGGGTCACCTGATCCAGATCTTACTATAAGCATTATCATAAAGGAAACTGGGAACTGGTTCCACAGAAGAGGGGCCTGAAAGCTACTACTCTTAAGTATCCTAGGAACCACAAGTAAGCCAGCAATCTGAGAGTGAAGTTCTCTATTGGGTATGCTTTGTATTAGAAGGTCTTTAAGATAAGATGGGACCTGATGATTCAAGACCTTGTATGTCAAAGAAAGGTTTAAAATTCAATTCTGGATTTAACAGGAATAAATGAAGAGAAGCCAATATGCTTTCTCTTTCTAGTCCCCATCAGTATTCTCACTGCAGCATTTTGGATCAGCTGAAGGCTTTTCAGGGAGCTTTTAGGACAGCCTGCTATTAATGAATTACAATAGTCCAGCCAGATTCAAAATGCTGCAGCTAGAGTACTAACAGGGACTAGAAAGAGAGAGCATATTTCTCCCATTTTGGCTTCTCTTCATTGGCTCCCTGTTAAATTGAGAAT
Organism: Pterophyllum scalare; assembly: GCA_024447675.2. Classification (NCBI taxonomy): domain Eukaryota; kingdom Metazoa; phylum Chordata; class Actinopteri; order Cichliformes; family Cichlidae; genus Pterophyllum; species Pterophyllum scalare. The sequence goes on along the minus strand of JAMQGT020012644.1, from coordinate 6,195 downwards.
AGAATTTAAAATCCTTCTCCTCACATACAAGGTCTTGAATAATCAGGCCCCATCTTATCTAAAAAGACCTTATAGTACCGTATCACCCCAATAGAGCACTTCGCTCTCAGTCTGCTGGCTTACTTGTGGTTCCTAGGATACTTAAGAGTAGAATGGGAGGCAGAGCCTGTCGATGGAGGACATAAACATTCGGCTTACTGACACTAGGATTTCTCCGAACTGGACCTGGAGACACCTGGTTTGTCGCTACAATTCAGGAAGTCTGGGCAGCTGTTGGGCCGTGGTAAGGCTGCTTATGATGGATAATGCAGAAAGGTACAGACTCAAAACTCAGACTCAGTATACCTGGAGCTGATAAGAGGGATTAGATCTTGGAAAGGTACCTGTTCTGCACAGCGAAGGATTGAACAAGAAGATTCAGATGATTGGATTTCTTCGCTCCTGAGAGGTACCAGAAAGACTAAAGTCTGTCAACAAATTAATCAGTACAGTCTGTTCCAAATCAAGTCATAGAATCAGGAATTTGGCTCCCTGGCGGCCTTGGACTGCCGCTTATCTCATCCTTTCTTCTGGATGTTTTGTCAACAAATACTCTACGCCCCCGCCGTCCTGTCTTCTCCTGATCTGTGTTGGACTGATCTCCCTTGACCTAGCTGCTGATAAACATTTTTCCACCTCTTATCAAAGCTGTTAGCCAAGAAGGGGAGTTTGACTCAGCCACACAGTGTCACACAGCCACACTCTGTGCTTGCTCATAAGGGGTCGTTTTGACTGTTGGGTTTTTTCTGTATTATTGTAGGCTTTTACCTACAATATAAAGTGCCTTGAGGCGACTGTTTGTTGTGATTTGTGGGCAAATAGACACGATGGCTTGGAGGAAGTAACTATTGAACTTAACTCCGAAAGATAATCAGAGACTATCAGTAGTACTGAAAGCAGCTGAACATAAAGATATGTCTTTGAGATGGTTGTGAATGTTTTTATCTCTAATGGTTAAAATTTCATTGTGAAGAAATTCATGAAGTCATTACTAGTTAAAAGAATACTCGGCTCAATGGAGCTCTGACTCTTTGTCAGCCTGGCTACAGCGTTGAAAAGAATCCTGGGATTGTTCTTTTTTTTTTCAATCAGTGTTGAATAGTAAGATGTCCTAGCTTTACAGAGGGATTTTTTATAGCACAACAAACTGTTTTTCCAGGATAAGTGAAGCTTCCAGTTATCTGCTTTAAGTTATGTATTTGTGAGTTATACCAGGAAGTCAAGCACTTGTGATTTGTGTCTTTCTTTTCCAGAGGAGCTACAATATCCAGAGTTGTATGAAGTGAGGATGTAAAACTACTGTTGAGATGATCTGTTTTCTGTGGGAGTAGAGTTTAGGTACTGTGCACTGTGTTTGTACAGAAGCTGAGAGCGGACATGGTAACTTTTTACTGATGGTTTTCTCAAGATTCTCGTTATCACGAAATAACGATTACCATTTTCTCAAGAAAACAAACTTTGTTTTCTCGAGATAACGAGTTAATTTACCCATGGATTTCTCGAGATCACGAGATGATCATCTTTTATTGAATGCTCATGCTCAGTTTCTCAGTGTTCTTAAAACTTTTCCAAGAACGGATCATGAATAATCAGGAGCATTCAAGAAAAGATAATCATCGTTTGATCTCGAGAAAACCATCTGTAAATTACCTCTTTATCTCAAGAAAACAATGTTTGTTTTCTCGAGACGAGTTATTTATCTTGTTATCTTGAGAAAAACGGTAAGCATTATTTCATGATAATGAGAGAAATAATTCCTTATCCCGAGAAAATCATCAGAAAAAGTTTATAAGTACCACATCTGCTCTCAGCTGCTGTAGTGTTTGCACATGGCATTGAGGAGCATAATAATGGAGGAACTGAATCCTTAAACTGAGTTATAGCACTTTCAGAAAGACTTCTGCTGTGATAAAATTGATACCCCACTGAGGTGGATGAGTTCCTGAAGGCTCTGGATGTTGTAGGGCTGTTGTGGTTGGCACACCTCTGCAACATTGCATGGAGATCTAGGGCAGTGCCACTGGACTGGCAGACTGGGGTGGTGGTCCCCATCTTTAAGAAGGGAGACCAGAGGTTGTGCTGCATCTTTTGGGGGATCACACTCCTCAGCCTCCCTGGTAAGGTCAATGCCAGGGTGCTGGAAAGGAGGGTCTGTCTGTTAGTCAAACCTTGGATTCAAGAAGAACAATGAGGGACCAGCTCTTTATCCTCTCAAATATATTTGAGTGTGTGTGGGAGTTTGCCCATCCAGTCGACATGTGCTTTGTGGACTTCGAGAAGGCATTCAACCCTTGGGGTATCCTGTGGGAGTATGGGGTGTCTGGCCTGTTGTTGCAGGCCATTTAGTCCCAGTACAACCGCAGTGAGATGCTTGGTCCTTATAGCTGGTAATAAGTCAGACTTGTTTCCTGTGGGTGTTGGACTTCAACAGGGATGCCCTTTGTCACAGATTCTGTTAAAAAAATTTTATGGACAGAATTTCTAGGTGTAGCCATGTGGTGGAAGGTTTCTGCTTTGGTGGCCTCAGAATCTCGTCTCTGCTGTTTGCAGATGATGTGGTCCTGTTGGCTTCATCAGTTGGTGGTCACCAGCTGCACAGAGTGCTCCAGAGTGTGAAGCGGCTGGCATGAGAATCAGCACCTCTAAGTCTGAAACCATGGCCCTCAGCCGGACAAGGATGGAGTGCTCACTCCACCTCAGGGACAAGTTGGTGCCCCAGGTGTAGGAGTTCAAGTATCTCGGGGTCTTGTTTGCGAGTAACAGAAGAAGAGAACAGGAGCTCAGACAGATTGGGACTGCGTCTGCAGTGATGCAGATGCTGCACCGGTCTGTCATGGTGAAGAGGGAGCTGAGCATAAAAGTGAAGCTGTCGATTCAGCATTTGATCTACATCCCTACCCCCACCTATAGTCGTGAGCTTTGGGTAGTGACTGAAAAAATAAGATCACGAATACAAGCGGTAGAAATGAGCTTCCTCAAAAGGGTGGCTGGCCTCTCCCTTAGAGATAGTGCAGTCATTTGGGAGGGGCTCAGAGTATAGCTACTGCTCCTCCACATTGAAAGTAGCCAGTTGAGGTTGCCCGGACGTCTGCCTGGGTACCTCTTGGGTGAGGTGTCCCAGGCATGTCCTACTAGGACGAGGCGCCTGGCAGACCCAGGACACATTGGAGAGATTATTTCTTTTGGCTGGCCTGGGAAAGCCTTGGGGTCCCTCCAGATGAGGTAGCAGGGGAGAGGGAGGTCTGGGCTTCTCTGCTTAGGCTGCCTTATGTTGATTAATTATTAAATCATTTGTTAACAGGGACTTAGAATAGAGAGACCTAATGCTTAACAATCTACATTTAACTGTTTTACTCTTTGGTATAGTTGAGGATGCTATATTGTTCTTTCTTTGCGACTTTTTCCTGTCTAAGTTGTTTTTTGCTAGTTTTTGGTTTGTCATTTTGATGGTCATGAAGCAGGCACCATCTCTATGGGGATGGTGAAAAGAAGGAGAAAAGCTGCAGAGAAAAGTGTAAGACTGCAATTATGCTTTCTGGTCTCAACCCTGGGTAGTCACTTTTTCAGGAGTTTAAAAAAAATCGGCTAGATTTCCAGAAATGAGTGATGCTCCTGGTCTCAGGAGAGATGGCATCCGTCCCACTTTTGATAGCGCAGCTCTCATTTCTAGAAATTTGACCAGATACAGTATATTAAACTACCCAAAATGTGACTATCCAGAGTTGGGACAAGGAAGCAGAGTTGCAATCTTATATGCCTCTTTGCAGCTTCTCTTATCCTGTCACACACACACACACACCCAACCTCATCCTCAATAGAGACTGTGTCTGCTTCCAGATCATGAAAAAACATACCAAAAATAACAAAAAACAAATTAACCCTTTAACACTGAGCCATTGTTGCGGACACGTTTGCGCTGTTGCAGGAAGCCCATGAACACTGACATGTTTCAAACATGCAGACTCAGGAAGAAAAGGTTGAATGAATCAACACCCCTGAGTCACACTAACTGTCAGAATGCCTGAAGCACAGGCCAAGGAGGGGAGTAACACTCCAGCTTATTAATTAACCAAAGACCCAGACAGAGTTTGAATTCAGTTGAAAGCCTGACTCTTACTTATCCATCCTAACTGGAAAATTCACAAACCTGTTTTATGTGTTGTTACTGTATCTATCGTAGACATTTCTGAGACTTTTTATCTGATTTAGTGTCCAGTTCAGATAAAATCATTACGTTGTAAAAATTACAGCCTCAACACTGCATTTAATCTATTATTAGACTCAATTGGCTTCTCTCAAAATGTAAAGGAGCCCACCCACCATTTTAATTACAACTTGGATATTTTTTCTGATATATGACATTACAAATTTAACATTTAATGGCAGTCCATAAAAACCCTCTTTTGTCTGATCATTTCTTACCAACCAATGACATCTCCCTGTTAGGTGAGCTCAAAACTTCTATGCACGTTTTGACAGGGAGAACCAGGAGGCAGCCACCAAGGCAGTACTCCCTGCAGACCACCAACCAATCACACTCTCCCCCACTGACGTGTGTGCTGCACTGAGCAGGACCAACGCATGTAAGGCTGCTGGCCCTGATGGCATCCCCGGATGCGTGCTCAAGACCTGTGCTGGACAACTAATTGGGGTCCTGACTGACATCTTCAAACTGTCTCTGGCCCAAGCAGTCGTCCCCAAGCACTTCAAGACCATGTCCATCGTGCCAGTGCCGAAACATTCAGCTGCCACATGTCACAACGACTTTCGCCCTGTTGCACTCACCCCTAACCATCATGAAGTGCTTCGAGAGGCTGGTCCTGGCTCACCTCAAAACAAGCCTACCTCCCACCCTGGACCCTTTCCAGTTCGCCTACTGCCAGAATAGGAGTACTGATGATGCCATCTCCACAGCGCTTTACTCCGCCCTCTGCCATCTGGAGAACAACAACACCTATGTGAGAATGCTGTCCATCGACTTCAGCTCAGCATTCAACACCATCATCCCCTCCAGTCTCCTCACCAAACTGAGCAACCTTGGCATCAACCTTTCCCTCTGTAACTGGATCCTGGACTTTCTGACCAACAGACCCCAGTCTGTTCGGTTAGACAACCTCACCTCCTCCACCCTCATCCTAAACACTGGGGTTCCACAGGGCTGTGTGCTGAGCCCTCTCCTCCCTCTTTACACATGACTGCGAACCGGTGCATGGTTCCAACACCATCATTAAGTTTGCAGACGAAATGACAGTGATCGGCCTCATCACCAACAACGATGAGATGGACTACAGGGAGGAGGTCCAGCACTTGGCATCATGACAACAACCTATCCATCAACACCAAAGAGACCAAGGAGATTGTGGACTTCATGAGAACCGCTGGAGGCACACACACACACCCCCATCCAGATCCACGGAGCTGAGGTGGAGCGTGTCTCCAGTTTCAAGTTTCTGGGGGTCCATATCTCCGAGGATCTTTCTTGGTCAGTCAACACCTCTATCCTGGTCAAGAAGGCTCACCAGAGGCTCTTCTTCCTGAGGAAATTAAAGAAGGCCCATCTGTCTCCTCAGATCCTGGTGAACTTCTACCGCAGCACCATCGAGAGCATCCTTACCAGTTGCATCACAGTCTGGTATGGGAACTGCTCCATCGCAGACCGAAAGGCTCTGCAGCAGGTGGTGAAAACTGCCCAGCGAATAACCCGTCTATCACTCCCCACCATCGAGGCTGTTCACAGCAAGCGGTGCCTGCGGAGGGCACGCAGCATTGCCGGAGACAGCTCTCACCCAGGCCACAGACTGTTTACCCTCCTCCCCTCCGGGAGGCGCCACAGGTCCCTACGTTCTCTGAACCAGCAGGTTCAGGAACAGCTTTTTCCCCTCAGCTGTCACCCTACTAAACTCACACAGAGGTGACCCCCCCCCCAAACTGACTGAACACCCCCCACACCTACAACTAATTACACTCTGCTATATCTGTATATACATATTTATTGAACTTTGTATTTAACAACTTTATATTTAACAACTGTCCATAACTGTCTATATTGTACATACATTCATCTTCTGTATATTTTATAGTTTATTATATAGTATATTCAATTAATTCCTGCAGTAATACACTGTTTACATATATTTATATATATTTTAGCATATA
>JAMQGT020012643.1:0-65890 GCA_024447675.2 Pterophyllum scalare | reverse complement strand
CATTGGTTGTTTGGATCAGCAATTTCAGTTAAATATAATCATATAGCAGATGAACACATTGATATTTGAGAAGTGAAATCAAGTTATACGATTTACAGAAAGTGTGCAATAATTATTTAAACAAAATTAGGCAGGTGCATAAGTTTGGGCGCCCTTGTTTTATTGATTTGAATACCTTTAGCACTAATTATTGGAACACAAAATTTGTTTTGTAAGCTCATTGACCCTTGACCTACATACACAGGTGAATCCAATTATGAGAAAGGGTTAAGGTGGCCAATTGCAAGTGTTTCTCTTCTTTGCATCCCCTTAGAAGAGTGGCAACATGGGAGCCTGAAAACAAAGATTGTTCAGCATCATGGTTTAGGGGAAGGATCCAAAAAGCTCTCTGAGATTTCAGCTGTCAGTTTCCACTGTGAGGAACATAGTGAGGAAATGGAAGACCACAGGCACAGTTCTAGTTAAGGCCCGAAGTGGCAGGCCAAGAAAAATCTCAGATAGGCATAGTCAACCCACAGAGCACCTCCAATAACCTACAACATCATCTTGCTGCAGATGGCGTCGCTGTGCATCCTTCAACTATTCAGTTTACTTTGCACAAGCAGAGGCTGTATGGGAGAGTAATGCAGAAGAAGCCTTTTCTGCACACACGCCACAAACAGTCACTTGAGGTATGCTAAGGCACATTTGGACAAGCCAGCTTCATTTTGGAATCAGGTGCTGTGGACTGATGAAACTAAAACTGAGGTATTTGGACATAACAAGGGGCAGTATGCATGGCAGACAGCATTCCAAGACAAACACTTGCTACCCATAGTAAAATTTGGTAGTGGTTCCATCATGCTGTGGGGCTGTGTGGCCAGTGCAGGTACTGGGACTCTTGTTAAAGTTGAGGGTCACATGGATTCCAGTCAATATCAGCAGATTCTTGAGAACAATGTTTAAGAATCAGTGACAAAGTTGAAGTTGCACCGGGGCTGGATACTTCAACAAGACAATGACCCTAAACACTGCTCCAAATCTACTAAGGCCTTCATGCAGAGGAACAAGTGCAACGTTCTGGAATGGCCATCTCAGTCCCCAGACCTGAATATTATTGAAAATCTGTGGTGTGATTTAAAGCAGGCTGTCCATGCTCAGAAACCATCAAACCTGAGTGAACTGGAGATGTTTTGGAAAGAAGAATGGTCCAAAATACCTTCAACCAAAATCCAGACTCTCATTGGAAGCTATAGGAAGCATTTAGAGGCTGTTATCTCTGCAAAAGGAGGATCTACTAAATATTGATGTAATTTTTCTGTTGGGGTGCCCAAACTTATGCACCTGCCTAATTTTGTTTAAATAATTATTGCACACTTTCTGTAAATCCTATAAGTTTGATTTCACTTCTCAAATATCAGTGTGTTCATCTGCTATATGATATATTTAACTGAAACTGTTGATCCAAACAACCAGTGATTTATAAAGGAAAATCATGAAAATTATCAGGGGTGCCCAAACTTTTTCATGCCACTGTATAAAGCAGGGATCCTCACATCCAGGCCTCGAGAGCCAGTGTCCTGCAGGTTTTGGATGTGTCCTGGATCCAACACACCTGAATCAAATGGCTGGGTTATCTCCTCAGTATGTAGTCAAGTTCTCCAGAGTCCTGCTAATGACTTCGATATTTGACTGAGGTGTGTTGAAGCAGAGACACATCTAAAACCCGCAGGACACCAGCTCTCGAGGCCTGGATGTGAAGGTCCCTGGTATGAAGCCTTAAAATATACATAAATAATAAAATAAATATGACGCCGCTACTTTTATGGATTTTCATCTATCGCGGGGGTTCTAGAACGTTACCCCGCGATATGTGAGGGATCACTGTATTATGACAAAGTGGAGGCGACAAGCAACTCAGCCACAAAGCGGTAGGCCACACAACATGACAGAGCGAGGTCAGCAGATGTTGGAGCACATACTGCACAGAGGTCACCAACTTTCTGCAGAGTTAATTGCTACAGACCTCCAAACTTCGTATGGCCTTCAGGATTAGCTCAAGAACAGTGTGTAGAGAGCTGTAGCCGAGAGGCTACATCCAAGCCTTAAATCACCAAGCACAGTGCAAAGTATCAGATGCAGTGGTGTAAAGCACGCTGACACTGGTCTATAGAGCAGTGGAGACGTGTTCTCTAGAGTGGTAAATCACACTTCTCCATCTGACAGTCTGATGGACGAGTCTGGGTTTGGCAGTTACCAAGAGAACAGTGCTTGTCTGACTGCATTGTGCCAAGTGTAAAGTTTGGTGGAGGGGGGAATTATGGTGCGCGGTTGTTTTTCAGGAGTGAAAGAGTTCCTTTCACTGCTTTTCCAGTGAAAGGAACTATTAATGCTTCAGCATATCGAGAGCATTTTGGACAATTTTATGCTCCCAACTTTGTGGGAACAGTTTGGGGATGGCTCCTTCCTGTTCCAACATGCTTTTTGCACTAGGATGCGATCAAGGTCCATAAGGACATGGCCTGCACAGAGTCCTGACCTCACCCTAATAGAGACACCTTTGGGATGAATTCTCGTTGAAATGCGCTTCTGGAAGAATGGTCAAAAAGCAGAAACTGTTATAGCTGCAAAGGGTGGACTGACATCATATTAAACCCTATGGATTAAGAATGGGATTTCACTTAAATTCATATGTGTGTGAAGGCAAATGCGTGAATACTTTTGGAAATATACTGTATATCGGGCATTATTTTTTAACACCGGGCTATGTTCCAGTCTTTATGCTGACCTTTAACACATCTGATTCCAGCCTGAATCATTGTTGGATAAATGCTGCTATTAAAGGTAATCTGTTACATTACATAACCAGTGAAATCAAAAAGCAATCTACTGAGAAAAGTAATTTCTAAAGCCCAATAATTTTGTTGAGAAATGGCATCATTGGCTGAACTAAAAGCTAGTGGCTGCAGTTTCAAGGCTTTTGCTCCTGTTTTCACCCTTGCACAAAATAATGTGAATATTTCCACAGTGTAAAAGCAGTGACCTTGCCATCGCACACACTGACAGAACTGTAGGACTGGATCCACTAGTATGCAGCTGCATGGCAAAGAGTTGAAAGGAGATGGAAACATTGTGACTGTCTGATATTCTTCTCTCTGGTCACAAAAGAACAGAAAAATTTGATATTTTTGCAGTAATGGACTGAAAATGTAAAGAAATAACTGATTACTTGAATTAGAAAATTAACATGTTGCAATAAAAGAATCTGAAGACTTTAATGGTACTTTTTAGCACAATGCACCCAACACTCAAACACAGAAGTGATAGTGATGATGTTTTCATCTCACTCAATGAAATTAGTTTTCCCTCACAGTATTAAACGTACATTAGGTTCATAGCTAAAATGGTGGCACATGCACTGAGATGTCCTCCCCTGTTTGTCGTAGGTTCACTGCTGATGTCCGCTCCGTCCTCAGTCGAAACCTCCACCAGCACCGGCTCTGGTGACTGGCTGAATTGAGAGGGACTTGGCTTGTCGACCAGCCTCTTCTCTCTGTTGGCTTCCATCCTGCCCTCCATTCCCACACAGACGACCCACCAGCCCTCTCCGAGCCTCTCAGCCGAGTCCTGAGGAGATGAGGGCTGGGGTGACCGCCTGACACAGGATGAACAGTATGGGATCACCAGAACCCACAAACTACTGGGGAGGGAGGGGGAGCCAGCTTCTTTTTTTTTTTTTTTTTTTCTCTTTCTTAATTTGTTATTTGTATTTTTCTTCTTTCCCCAAAACGAAGAGGAGCGCCTCTGCCTTATCGCTCCTGATACTGACTGTGCGTGTATGGAGTCGGAGTATGCTTGCTGAGTTCGTTAGTCCTTTTTAAAAAATTTTGAAGATAAAGTTGGGAAATAGAAGAGGATCAGCAACGCAACAAAGACAATTCCATGTTTTGTTTAGTTTTTTTGTTTTGTTTTTTCCTCTTCATCGTCACCAGATGTTGCACTTCAGCAGACAACTCATCAATTTATTGTCTTAACCTCTTGGAGCAACTGAGTAGGGAAAAATGGAAAACTGCCCTATTTTAGATCATCATACCCCACCCAAGCAGTGATTCATTGATTCCCAAGGTCTTTTTTTTTTTCTCTCTCCCCCAGCAAGATTGGATCAATTTAAATGATGTAACTGATGGACCCTTGCTTGCAACATACCACCCGCAGGCATTTTTTTTTTTCTGGACAAATAGCCAAGCCTGTTTCTTTCTTTCTTCCTTTCTTTCTTTATTTTCCCCGGTCATAATGGTCACACTTTCCCCAAACCTCCTCATGGGACTCAGATAAACACTTTAAAGTTGTGAGGAAAAAAAGAATGGCTTGTAACGATACGTGGACTGCCGTGCCGCCTTTCCATATCTGATTGTTTCTCTGTTACCATGATATATGCTAATGACTTTTAAATACCATGACATTTTGCGCCCCCTCTTTCTTTTCTTTTTTTTTGCTCTTTGATGCCATCCTGGTTTCATTTAATAGGAATTGCACTTAATTTCCTGTTATTTGTTGCAGTTGGTTTTGTATTTGATTCAGACTTGCAGCCTTCTCACCCCTTTTCCGTTTTTACCCATCCTCTTTATTGTATGGGTTCAACTATTAGGCGCTCCATCTTTAAATGCCTTCTGAACAATGTCAGTCTTGTCAAGGCTCACAGCGGCTTCTTATTGGCTCTGTCTCCAGGTCTGTGTTACTAATAAAACACTTGTCAGTATCGACCAGTTACAATTCGGCTTGTTTTCTTTTAATGCCAGTAATACCCTCATGTTTGTGCCCTAACATTTTGCAGCTCTAACTTCACTGGAGTTTCGTTTCTGTGGGAGGCACACTTTGGTTAATCATCTGCTGCCACCATGTGGTTTAATAGGAAATTGCACTCGATCTACTCAAAACTAACTTTGTTTTGTTGAAGGCTTTTTCAAACTGGAATAACTTTTTGTACACAAAGCTACAGACGGTGGGTTTTTATCTCATCTTGTTTGTTATCTACAGATTCAACTTGAGACTAAAAACCAAAACTGTTCTTGTTCAGAGATGTATGTGGTGTCTTAAGCGGTGCGTTTCAGCACGGCTGCAGATCAGTTTTTATATGTACATTTATTTTGTGTTAATTGTGTAGACGTCTTTTTACGACCAAATATGCAAATAGGATGTTTATATTTTTATATGTATTTTCTAGTTGATGTTTAAACATCCTCACATTAAGGTCCATTTAGTAGAAGGGCTGACGATCTCAATCATCTCATGATCGTCATTGACAGACGTTACCAGCTTGTCTGGGAATTGCTGATTTTTTTTTTTTTGCTTTCTGTATTTTATTTTTGGTACTGTTTTCTGAGCATATTCGGCTGATTAACAATCATTCATTTGAAAAATGTAGATGGTTTTTCTTACTGTTAAGTATTTCAGATGCTGCGCAATCATCCTCTGAAGGTACATTTCAGTGGTTGCACATTTGCTAGCCAGCTATAGCTGTGCATGTGATTTGATGTAAACGTTTTTTTTGCAACAAAGTCGAAGACTTCAGATTGTGATTTAGGAAGCGCAGGATAAGGTGGATACACTATATGCTTTGGTTTGCCAACACCTGCCACTTCCTGATGATTTAAAAATCAACTCAAAAAGAAAAAAAATGCTTTTACCATTGTTAGGACCATGACTTCCTTCCAGCCACCTTGTTAAAGTAAACCTGTTATGCTCATTTCCAGCCACATGAGTTTCAGTTGAATATAATCATTTGTCTTGAACTGGCCCTTGGCGCAGCTCCTCAGTATATCCTCTGTCTGAAACAAGTGGTTTCAGCTTCCTTCCACTCTCCCAACTGTCTTCTGATTGGCTCCCCCTCCTAAACAGAAGGTTCAAACAGCAGGTGGGTGAAGCTTCTGTATTTGCTTTTGGCTCTCAAATTACTTTCACATGCTCTGGCCTCATTATTTGAAGCTTTGACCATGTTTAATGTGACCATTTCCAATATACAGCAACTTTGTTAGGTTCACCTGTTCAGCTGCTCATTAACACAAATATCAGTCAGCCAATCACATTACAGGGACTCAAATGCATTCCTGACGAAGACGTAAGTTCAAACCAAGCATCAGAATAGGGAAGAAAGGTGATTTAAGTGACTTTGACTCTCAACAGATGGGCTACAGCAGCAGAAAACCGCACCTAATAAAGTGGCCAGTAAGTGAATATGTGATAGAAAATAAGGAAAAGTGTAATAGGTGCTCACCTTGTGTTGCCTTTATCTACAGTTCCTAGAGGATGAGACTTTCTTTAATTTTTCTCTTCATTCACCTTGCAGCTCAATTTCTCTGCATGAAGAATTTATCCTCCTTAAATCATGAATCCCACAAGCTCTTTCTACGGTCAGTCTGCCAGTCAAGAAATGCTTTAAGCAGATAGTGCAGCAATAAAAACAGTTCTTCAGGAGTACGGGATAAGACTAAGTCTAATTGTCATGTTATAGATGCTGAGTTGGGGACACCTACTACAACTTAATAAGCAGGCTCTGGCAGAGAGTGTTGTTTTTTTCAGTCAGTGGATTGTTTGGTGTTGCTTTTAAATATGTCATCAGCTGAGCATACATTTTATTTATCAGAGTCCATGCTATGAAACAGATGGGCTGATGTAGACTGATAGCTAGGCCACAATGAAAAAGGTGCAATTTTAACCAGTGAATATGTGAAAGTAAGACATAGTATTAACTTAAATTGTAAGCCAACATTCTAGTTTGAAGTAGAAGAAAGGGTTGTTTCCCTGTTTTTGTCAAAGTGTGTGTGTGACCACAAAATGTACTTTTTAGATCCTTGTCATCTGTGTCATCACCTTACACAAAAGAAAGATCATGAGTTTATGAACCACAGCCGTGTCACATGGGCGTGACTCACAGACCTGTGGGTCATTTGTGCAAAAGGCAGGTTAGCAACTTTTCCATGAGTGTTTCAGGAATGGCACCTTTGGAGGCACAGTTGTCTTGTTTAGTAAATATATGTTTACTAAACATGTGTCAAATATTTAACTTATGAATTGAATAACCCAGTAAATTATATTGAATATAAAGATATATTGAAACCAACATTTACCAACAATTTGTATAAAATATAAAAATCATAAATATTAGATTATTTCTTGTCCGTTGTGGTGGGGGTAAACACGTTGTTTGGTTTAATGAGTCATAAGCCCCAAGTAATTAGGAAAGTGTAAGGCAGAATTAGTAGGCACTGTGTTCACGATTACACACAGAGCAACGTGTACTGTCCAACATGCTGTTTAAATGTCTTTAGTTTTATCACCGTACATCAGTAAAACCTGCAGCACAGCATTAATGTCGCATGTTTTTCAGTTTCTCCTCTCCGACCACCAGCTGCTGGGCCTCGGTCATATGACAAGGACAGATCCCTCCTCAGTGCCCTGCCCCGCGTCTTTATGCGCAGCGGTTGATAAAAATAAAGTAGTTCCCCGTAAAGAAAAAAGAAAGGTGTACTGTCAATTTCCAAGCTCTTTGTAGACTGTTTATTTCAAGATGATTATTTTTTTCTTGAATACGCGTCGATTATCGCCACACAGTCGACGTTATTGAGGTTTAAAACAAGGTGAGGTACGCCCCTGCGAACTACCCTCTCCCCTACGTCATTGTTGTTATTGTATCCCTCCGCCGCAGTCGCACTAGGAAAACAGCTGTGGAGAGGCTAAGGCTAGTTAGCATCGATTGTGTTTGTGTGTCCGCGAATCGAGTCGTTGCTTAAGAGCAAACAGTGATACCGCTGGAGTGACCGACTTGTAGTCTGTCATCTCTCTTAACGATGAAGTTTCAGTACAAAGAAGAACACCCCTTTGAGAAGAGGCGGTCTGAAGGCGAAAAAATAAGGAAGAAGTATCCGGACAGGGTGCCAGTAAGTAGCTAAAGGTAGCGGCTTGGCAGCTAGCTGGGTTGCATGGCTGTTACGCTGCCGTGAGGCTCGTTTCGTTATGCTGGTTGGTTGTTTTTTAACCACTAATTCACGCTTGTAAGCTAAATGTAATAGTGTTGCTACAAGTTATTGTGCTTATTCTGTTTACTGCCACGTTGTAAGCGCCACATATAGCGAACTACGACAGGGGTTAACCAGGAATTTCGGCCGCTCCGAGCAGGCCAGCAGGTGTTAGCTGCGTGTGTTTCTTCCGTGAATGATCGTTGCTGTCCAGATAATGGTGGTTAAATACAGCTGTGTACGGACCCTTGGTGGTCTAGCTGGATGTTGAAACGCAGCGGTGCGCCTTAAAATAGCTACTGTCAACAAAACGGGGTTGTTTACAGCGCCCTGGCTCTTGGAACTAAATCAGGAAGGCTTTTCCTGCTTAGTCTGGCCTGTCGAGGCCGTCCGTGTCACAACTATCAGCTGATTTAATGTTTGTTTGTTTTTTCCATAAAGTATGACCAAATTGTCTCGTCTCTTCAGTTAAGATCGCTTTCAAGCTTTCGTTTTACAGTCCATTAATCATAGCCTGTTGTAAACTTGCTCTGTTGCTGCCACATCCAATTAACTGTTATCGATTAACCGCTGCTTATTTTTCTATTACTTATGTGCTTATTTGGTCATTAAATGGTCCCTCACAACTTCCTAGAGACCTATTACTTTTTCAGATGTCTTAAAATTGGGATTCACTACCATAAAATGGCACTGAGAAAATAAAACGTCACAATAGCTGCTGATTCATTAAAAGAAAAAAAATAGCTGAATAATTGTGATGTGTCAATGCTTGCTGTATGGGCAAGTGATATTTTACCAGTCCTATTTTTAGACTGGAGAGTAGATACTTAAAATGGTTTCTTTTTTGAACTCCTTCCCTACTAAACCCCACATACGTGAATATATCAAGTTCTTTCTAACCCTAAAATACTTTCAGGTTATAACCTGTGTAAATTAAACACTGCGTCTCGGTTGGATACGTCCGGCCTCGCTTGACTGACAGTGTGGTACACTCTCACATCCTTTTTCTGAGACAATAACGCATTCAAACAAAGTATTTCTTGCTCTATGTTTGCAGTCTTTATATTAAAGACATTTTTTTTCTCCCCCTTTAGGTAATTGTGGAGAAAGCGCCCAAAGCCAGAATAGGAGATCTGGACAAGAAGAAATACCTTGTCCCCTCCGACCTGACAGGTAAGCATTGCCTTGTATGTAAAAAGTTGCTAACTTGTATTTAAATGAGTGGTAATGTTACATTTGAAATGTCTACTATTATGCACTCTCCCTTTCATCAGTGGGTCAGTTTTACTTCCTCATCCGGAAAAGAATCCACTTGCGAGCTGAGGACGCGCTCTTCTTCTTTGTAAACAATGTCATTCCACCCACCTCAGCTACCATGGGATTGTTGTACCAGGCAAGAGTCTTACTAAGCGTCCTCATCACTCACATGCACTCACATTATGTCTTAACTGGCATGCTGCCTTGGTTTTTTCCTCCTTAGCCTCTCCCTACATTATTGATATCACACTAACATCTTTTCCCCTCCTCCCCTTCCTGTTTTTTTTTCCCCCTCAGGAGCATCATGAAGAGGACTTTTTCCTCTACATTGCCTACAGTGATGAGAGTGTGTATGGGAACAGCCAAAGGGAAATCTGATCCCACTTCAACCACTACCCACCTTTCTGAGACCTCCACCATCCATTCATTCATTTAAATATTAAATCCAGCTCAGCAGCCTACATGTCCCAGAGTGAATATGTCAAACTCACTTTCACCACCTATACATTACCCCTCTCGCAACCAATTCTGTCTTTATTATTCTGCAGTCTGAATTGTATTTATCTCCCACTTTTCTTTTCAATAGCAACGTTGGCTAAGTGATCTCACGGCCTGTTCTATTTCTAGTGTCACAACTGATCATACTTAAATAAACAATGAGATTAATGAAATAATATTAGAAATAGGCCTCTATTATAGCTACTCCGGGCTTAAGGAGAGGAGGGTTCAAATCAGTGGTTATTGAGAGTGAAGATAATTTTTGGTTGTCCAGTTTTGTTATTTTGAGCTTAGGATGGGAAATAAATACCTTCCTGCACGTAAATGCAGGCGAAGGCAGCGTAAAGACCCGCTGTTGTTCTTTAACTAGGAAAAAAAACTAAAGTGGTTCGATGTATTTAAAAGTATGTTCAGGAGAAGAATTTTGCTTGCTGCCCCGCATTGGACCTTTGCAAGGAGTATAATAGAATTCAGACTAAACAGTCATCCTTGGCTTTCAGTGGTAAGACTATTATTTTGACTGCTAATGATTATTGTTGTTGCTGTTGTTAATTTTTAGATGGCTTACTTTCTAAGGGTTGTGTAAAGCTGAATGCAATTTTTCTTCTTTTTTTTCCTTTTTTAATTTTGTTTCTTTTTTTTTTAAGAAAAAAATTACAGTTTGGACTCTGTATACAGCTGCATTACTGGCTCTTTCTCTCCACTCATGACCATACATGATAAAAATGTGATGAAAAACTCTTGTTGTTTGTCTTTTTTGTCACTTTGCTGCAGGATTGTGAACAATTACCTTTTTGGTTTAGCCACATGAGAGTTGTGCTGTTAATGTAATGCATTGTTACACTGGTTAACCTCGCCCTGTGCTAGGTGAGGGCATCTGCACAACATATAAAAGCCTGATCCTGTGATTTATTTTGTCC
Source organism: Pterophyllum scalare (assembly GCA_024447675.2). Classification (NCBI taxonomy): domain Eukaryota; kingdom Metazoa; phylum Chordata; class Actinopteri; order Cichliformes; family Cichlidae; genus Pterophyllum; species Pterophyllum scalare. Next base: position 55,221 of record JAMQGT020012643.1, on the reverse strand, counting down.
TCCCTCCCCTTTGTTCCTGGTTATGTGGGTTGATTTATCATATCAGCTACTGTTGCTGTACTGATAATGTGGGACTTGCAAAGTCATGCATGATTGTGTGTTTGAAATATTTTTTATGTGCAAAAAAGCTGTTTGACTCAAAACAATTATTTCCTTCATGTGCTTACTTAAACCATTACAAAAACAGAATGGTAAGATGGGGAGCAACAACTGAGTTGTCAACAGCAAAATAAGTGTAGGGAAGAAAGTTCGGCTGTGGCTCAGGGAGGTAGAGCTGGTTGTCTACAAATCGGAAGGTTTGTAGTTCCATCCCCGGCTTCTCTAGTCTGCAAGTCAAAGTCTCTTTGGCCAAGGTATCAATCCCCAAGGTCACCCCGGTGCATACACTTGTGTTAAAAGTGTAGAAGTAAGTGCTTGAGTGAAAGAGGCCTGTTGTAAGAAAAAGCTTTGAGTGGTGTCCAAACGTAGCAAATCATCAAAAAGGTCCATGAAGTACAGGTACAAAGTACCATGAAATGAAATGGGACATTTACTGTTAAAGTTATTGTGTAAGCTGAAACTTTTTTTTTTTTTGCCAAGGTGATCAAATTGTCAACACATTGCGCACGAGGAGGCTTTTGTGCTCATCAAATCTTTCTTTAATAATAAATTACTAAAACCAATATAAATATTTTTAAACAAACACTGAATGGGCGAACCCGATACTCTGGACAATGAAATGATCTGCTTAGAAGTTTCTGCGGTGCGATTAAAAACTACAATTCCCAAAGTGCACTTCGAAGTGCGACCGCGTTCTTTGAACCGGAAGTGAAGCAGTATCCCCGGTGTCGCAATCTCTCGGTCTGTTTATGTTTTGGGGTGAAGTTTGGGTTTTATTTATTTTAACCGCTTTAAGTCATTTCAAGTCGAAAACCGTCAGACGGTTAGATTCTTATTAAACGACTCACAACGAAATAAAAGTAAGCTTTTACAGTTTTATCAGCACTAAGTTAAAAGTAGCGCATGTAACATAAAATGCGTAACGTAGTTCAGTGTTCTACAGCTAGCTGAGTCTAGCTAACGTTTGCTACCGGTTTTTTTTATATATATATATTTTGCCAGTGGTTCACACGCGTAAGCTCCACAAATTGTAATATTAAATTATTATGCTTTTTCTTAATGCATTATACTATAAATAGTCTCATGTAATGAGAGCTATAGCTGCTGATGCTAACTTGGGCCGGTACCGGCTAGCTACTGAGGCCTTCAACTGTCACACCTGGCGTAATTTCTACCGGTGTCAGCGTAGATAATCTAATGCACACTTTAATGAACTTTAAATGTTTCATCTAACCTTGTCGATTCATTACTGACATTTTGACCCACACCAGCTGGCCCCTCCACTGCCTGTCACAATGCCCGCCCTGCTTGAGAGACCCAAGCTGTCCAACGCGATGGCCAGAGCTCTCCACAAACACATCATGAGAGAGAGAGAGCGCAAGAGACAAGGTACTGTTTGCGTGTGTGTGTGTGTGTGTGTGTGTGCACGCACTTAAAAAAGTTGCTACGCCTGAAAAGTAAGCAGGCATTGATCAGATAATGAGCTGTAGTCGGGTAGGGGAAAACTAGATCACAGTATCAGTGAGCCATAGTATAGTTTGTTTTTAGCATTTAATCAATGAAACAAATTAATAAAATGTTCGTTTTTTCTTTGTAATTCTGTAAAATTGGACTAAGGCCTACCTCTACCATTTAGAATAAAGTTTTGTAGTTACTGTTTCCTGTGTAATTATACACTCACCTGCCACCTGGTTAGGTACACCAGTTCAACTGCAAGTTAATGCAAATATATAATCAGACAGTACATTTAGGCATGTCAAGAAGACCTGTTCAAACTGAGCATCAGAATGAGGCAGAAAGCTGATTTAAGTGACTTTGAACATGGCATGGTTGTTGGTGCCAGGCGTGCTGGTCTGAGTATTTCAGAAACTGCTGATCTGCTGGGATTTTCCCACACAACGAAAAAGAGAAAATATCCAGTGGGCAGCAGTTATCTGGGTGAAAATGCCTTGTTGATGCTAGAGGTCAGAGGAGAATGGACAGACTGCTTCAAGCTGACAGGAAGACAACAGTAATGCAAATAAATGCTCAATACAACCAAGGTATGCAGAAGAGCCTTTCTGAATGCATAACATGTCAAACCTTGAAGCAGGTGGGCTACAGCAGCAGAAGACCACACCGTGTAATGTGACATGTTGTGTACTGGTTGGGGGATAATATCTAACTAATTAACTAAAAGACAACATTTACCTATAGTACAGTCATGTTTTCCCAGATGTATACATTAAATGTAACTACACGATACTTACCTTAATAAATTTACAGTACCGATCTGACTGGGACTGTACTTTACTAAATGTTTACCTAAGACTTTGATCTTTTCTACCATTGACTGATGCTAATTGTTCATAAAGTTTGGCAAACAATCATCTTCATTTTTTTATACTGCATGCATAATTTTTCAGAGGAGGAAGAGGTGGACAAAATGATGGAGCAGAAGATGAAGGAAGAGGAAGAGAGGAAGAGGACAAAAGAGATAGAGGAGAGGATGTCCTTGGAGGAAACGAAAGAACAGGTTGGAAATGTTTCATTTCCCTTGCACGCTGTGCTCCCAACTCTATGTAAAACAAAATCTGTGACTTCTTACACTATGATTTCCTCAATTAAACGTCAGGTGATGAAGATGGGGGAAAAACTTCAGGGACTACAAGAAGAGAAGCATCAGCTCTTTTTACAACTCAAGAAAGTTCTCCACGAAGAGGAGAAGAGACGAAGAAAAGAGCAGAGGTTTTTATTTATAATGAATTAGTTGTTTTCCTAAAGTATTCTTGGTTGCTGTTTACATTTTCCGTCTTTCTGTCCGCCGCCTCTTTAGTGATATCACAACATTGACATCAGCCAGCTACCAGTCCAGTCTGCCCATGCATGCAGGACAGCACCTTCTCAGCATTCAAGGTAAGAAATGTTCCAGGTTCTCCCGTGTTGTCAAAGCATTGTAATTGGTTTTCACAAAGCAGCATTCTCCTTTTCTTTTCTCAGGCAGTCCAGTCAGCCACAGCAGACCCGGTGCCCTGCTTGGAGAACGGAGCAAGCAGCTGTTCCCAGCTGCTGTGATCCCTGTGAGTAAAAGGAGTGTTTCACTCAAAGAATTTAGGAGATTTCATAAAATATCATTCATGCATTCATGGTAATGCAATTTATTTATTGTAACTTGTGTGCTATTACAGTGTTTACATGTCCACGTTGTCCTCCTTTAGGCGCGTCATTATCAGACGCCTGGTTTCAGCTCAGGCTCAGCAGAACATGGTCAGTTCAGCGGAGGTCAGGGGGTACATGAGCCTTATGGGGTGGCTCAGGCCCAGCATCCCTCCAGCTATGCCCCTGGACCCTCTGTGCCGGTCAGTTTTGCAAGCAGTTCTCAGATCAGAGGTAAGATAAGTCTTTATGGGCAGTGATATACACAGTGATAGAGAGGAGGGGAAAAAACCATTACATGCATCCACACGCACACTCAGTCATACACCCAATCAGTTTCAGCTAATCATGAAAAAATATACACCATAGGAAGAAACAGTAAAAAGACAGGGTGCGATAAGGTGCAGTGAGTCCCAGGTCAAGTGTCACACTGATTTAAAAAAAATGGATGTATGGTGATGTGCAGTGAGCTCAGCGATCAGACTCTGAGAAGGTTTTTTTTTTTTTTTTGTATTGAAACACATTAAGTGAAGGTTTAAAAAAATAGAGCACGGTACCATGCTGTTTGTGCATCTCAGCTCATAAGAGCCCGCAATAGAGTGCACAGGCCATAGAAAATACTTCAGTGGAAGATCATCCCCTTAACAGTTTTTACACTGGAAGTTTGTTACATTTTATTCCTAATTGTGTAAAAATGATATAAGATGAAAGCAGGTCATTTTTTTCTTAATACTTCTTATAAAATAATGTCCAGTGGCACAAAGAAACTCACGAAGAAAAATTATCAGCATTATGTATATTATCTGCAGACTGATCACATCTCACATGTAACAGCTGCAGGAAAAAGACTCATCCTTCACAGACTTTTTGTGGGATGAGTGTTGTGGGAGTCCTCTGTCTTTCCTTGGATGTCAGGAGCTGACATAGTGTTGTAGGGATTGTAGTAGTTTGTAGGTTAAATCCTTTGTACATGAGTCCTGACAGTAATACAAACAAGTGTGACTAATGTTAGGAACAGTAATTTGTTTGATTCCATACATGGTTTAGAGCACATTAAGTGTCTGAGTGTTTGACCTCTGACAAGCTCTGTCTGTGTGGGTGGGTGGTCTGAGCCATCAGCCTTTATCCTGTGCCTGAGCTGTTCAGAGCTCTTTGTGGTTTTTTGTTTTGTTTTTAATTTTTTTTTAAAAAAAAGCAAAGACAAAGGGAAGACTGCCCAACCAATCAGAAGTTAGAAACAGTCCTGGCATTTTCTGTGATATTTTTTTGTCAAAAAAAACCTTTTGATGAGCAAGATGCATGTTTGAGTAGGCTGAGCCCATCTCTGCTCATATGTACCTCCAGTCTTAACTGGTTTTTCATTGACATAAACATTGTTTATACAAACCGAGTATGAACTTGCATTCTCGCAGTCTGAGAACAGCAGAAGCAACTGTGACCCTCTTCTCAAACAGTCTTTGTTGACAGTCCAGTTGACAGCTTTCTCACCAGCTCAAACTAGCCATATTCACTGAGCACGTGCAGGTTTGTTGACAGCACTCTGCACCCCCACTGAGTGCATAAATCATTTTCTTTAGTCCAAATGTGGATCCACAGAGTCAGTGGTGTGTTATTCAGATGCGGCAGTGTCGTTAGTGTTGCCAGAAACCTGCTGATTGATCATTAAACCAATCAGTTGACAGTGAGATGTATTGATTGTAATGAGCTTGCCTTTTTCCCCACAGGTGCATCTGCATTTCAAGCAATGCAGTACCTCCCTCATCAGCAGGCTGGTTACCCTGTTCATAGCCACTTCACCTCCCAGCAAGGTGGGTTTCATTACTTGAATTATACTTATGGATAAATACACAGTTAACATTCAGAGAAGCTGTACAGTAACCTGATCATGTCCTGCAGGGTACATCCCTGGAGCAGGAATACCCCTGCAGAAGCAGCTGGAGCATGCTAACCAACAGTCCGGCTTCACTGACGCGGTAAGACCATTTCACCTTCAGATGCAGAAAAAGTAGATGTTGCTGAAAAAGGAATCTTAGACAGTATGTGAGATTCATTTACTGCTGATTGTTTTCATATTTAGACCTAACATAAAATAACTGCAGTTACCCAAATCAAACTCTTTCTGGCATGTTATTGTCTAAATAATAGAAGCAGCTGGACTAAAGCTGCTCTGCTCTTCAAGCAATCCTTCCCTGATCTGATCACAGTTTTTGTTCTGTCATATCAGAGCGGTTTGAGGCCTTTGCACCCCCCAGCCATGCATCCTTCTGCCCCAGGCCTTCTGCCCACCCCGTCAATGTCTGTCCAGATCCCTACTGCAAAGGTGAACCCTCAAAACACACACAGAGCAGTTCTGGGTCCACTTAACTCCACTGTTTCGGTAGAAACCTGAGAAAAGGGGCTGCTGTGCAAAATGACTCCATAGTCTTTGGTGTCACTTACAGAAGGCAAAAATTTCTAACTGGTATTTTACATGTGCTGCAGTGATGATCACTACAACCTGACAGGTTTGTTACCATGGCTGCAGACATTCAAAGAGTGACCATCAGTCTTTAGAAAGTATTCAGTGGTCTTAAATTCACATTTAAAGATAAAGATAAACATCTTAAGGCACATCACCATAAGAATTAACAATACACACATGCGGCTGTTTTTCACCACAACCATACTTCAGATCACGCGGTGGGACTTCATTATTAAGGCTCTTCTATGTTTGGATTAGATCAGCTGAACACTAAATCACAGTTAACCTCATTTAACATAAGCAACGACTGAATGAGCTCACAGTAATTACTCAACATTAAGTGGACAGACAACATTCAAACAATGTTCAAATGTTGTCTTATTCCTCTTTGTCTTCTGACATTCTCAGAGTTTAGTTCCTTATCCTTCTTGGATCTTTGTTGTTTCCCATTTTAGATTTCCTGCCAAAATCCTGCAGTGTGTGTTTGTTTTAAAATAAAGCTCCTTATTTTACCGCCTGCTAAATTCACCTCTTTTAGTACTGATAATCACTCATCAATAGGAGAATTTGACCGGAGCTGTGGAGAGACGAGTCTCTGTCATCACATCCTCTTTTTTTTTAATGTGCTGCTACAGTGTGTTGGTGTTCATTAATGTGCATGTAAAAACTGTGATGATGTTCCTTCTTTCCTTCACCAGGCCCCATTCCAGAGCTCTCCCCAGAGTGCTCCCCGTCATAGCTTCCTGCCCCACAGCCAGAGCGGGCAGCGGTTTTACCACCACGGCAAGTAGATCATCCAAATCACCGATGCTGAGATTTCAGAAGGTCTCAAGATTCTGGCGATCCTGTTGGCGCTGAAAATTTTTTTTTTAAAGTAGGCTGGATTATGCCACATGATTTCTGTTTTATTCCTTGTATAGTTTATTTTTTGAGCTTTGTTTTAATGTTGTTAATAAGCTAATAAGCAGCCCTACACATGTGCATCTGTGAGCTTCAAACAAGCTTCATGTTTCTCATATATTTTACATGACTTCAAACATTGTTATTTTAACTGCACTGTGAAGCCATTGTGGAGGTGTTTATGTGCATTAAGCCGTTAATGAGATGCATAAAAACCAGACTGCATAGTCCAGATCCTGTTCTTTGCATTCACAGTCACATCAGTGATGGGTGAAGTGTCTCTGGAGTTCCTTTGCTCACTAACAAGTAGCGGGAAGAACTACTACAGCTTAAATACTCCGGATTAACTGAGGCTGTTTCAATGTGTTTCAATGTGTTGCCAAAAAGTAAGATAACTGTTTTCCACTTTCCCCTGCAGCTTAAATCAAGTTTAGGTCTGGTCTAATTTTAAGCTTTTGCTTAAATGTTGCTAAATAAACAATAAGCCACATCAAACAGTTTGTGTCATCTTTATTTGTTTTGGCCATGGAAACATTCTGCACAGTTTGGACTGGCTGTATGAACACAAAGTAAGGACACCAAACTGCCACAACTCATCTGCCTCCTGAAAGCCTGCTCAGAGTTTGAGAGTATAACAAATACTCCAAACAGTGAAGTTAAATTGAGTTTTGGCTGACAGACTTTAGAACAGAAAGGAGAATTTCTCCTTGAAGAGGATTGGTTTCTTGTTTCTCTTTGACGTGTCTTTTAGGCCTTTAGACAAAAACAAACCGAACCTCGGCGCACCATGTTGGTAACCTTTGTTTAATAGACAAAGTAACGATGATAAACGGCAGAGGGAGGGGCCTGTTCAGATCCCGGTGCTGAAATGGTGCCATACAGAAATACAAAATCAAGGCAATGTATTCACTCCTGTATGGCACATGCTCAGCAAGCCTCTGCAGATCAATGCAGGTGTGCAGTTGAAGCCCTTGATAAATCAGGGACGAATTAAAAAAACAGCAGTCATGACAGCAGTTTGCCCCTGAAGGAAGGCAGCTACAGGACACTTGTACACCGCCTCGATCTTTAGCGAGACCTTCCCCTATGTCTGGACACGTGCATGTACATAGAGAATGTTTTTGTTTTTTAACCATTTAAAATCTCCAATTATTCATTAAAGTTCTCCAATTGAGCCCAAAGGAGGGTCAGAAAACAGAGTGAGGGAGAGAGAGAGTGAAAAACAAAGAAAAAAGAGGGAGAACAACATTGACGAGGCAACATCCCCTCCTTTTCCCCAGGTCCAGTGCATCTCGATTACCCCTGAAACAGAATTACAAAGGGAGGGAGGAAGGATAAGAAAGAGGAAAGGAAAAGTCAGGAAGGAAGATGCTTAAGAAAAAAAATATATATATATATCTGAGAGATGTACTTTAATGAGACAGTTTAACTAGCCTCTGCAGAGGAAACATTGCACAAAAAACAGTCACTTTATTCTACAGCCTGCAGTGTGGAGGTGAATCACAGGAAAGAAAGTGCATAACACAGTTTGAGCCAACAATTACAACAAGGCTTCGAGCTGCTTCTTAAGCGACACAGGAAGTAACAGGCTAGAGGAGGCTGTAAAATGAAGTGCCACCCACAGGAAAAAAAAACTGATCAAAAAATACAATATCAACTTTAGGCTTCTCATTTATATTCCATGGTGCTACATAAAAATGATACACATGCTCATAATAGTGTTAACATGAAACTTAAGTATATTAAAGGAAGAGTTCACCCCCCAAAATCAAACTAGTATATTTTTCTTTCTCTGGCCTGTGGTACTATTTATCCATCTAGATTGTTCTGGTGTGAGTCGCCTGGTCTTGTCCGCCTTCTCTTGGATATAAAGGCCCTGAATGGTACTCAAAATCAGAGTGTCAAAGTAATACTTTTGTCTAACCCAGCAGCAAAGTTTCTTTACAGAAATCATGAACTTTAAAAAGTCCACAAGCCTTGATGTGAGCATTTTAATGTATGGACTGTTTTCTTTCTAATGTCTCTATCCTCCAAAACGAACCCAGCAAACATGAAACGGACGCCATCTCCCCGGTCTGTACTGGTCGCGGTGTGACAGCAAGAAAGCGGATGTTTCCGGGATAGAGAGCCCTTCTTTCACCGCCAAAGATACAGATCACATTACTGCAGCGAAGCAACTGGATGTGCAGGTTTGCTTTTTTAATCCCGACACCTGACGGATTAAACTGACTGGAGAAGGTTGGATACTAAATGGCTCTGCAGACACAGCCACACATTCACTCCATGTACAGTTCAGTTCAATTTTATTTATATAGCGCCAAATCACAACAACAGTTGCCTCAGGGCCCTTTATATTGTAAGGTGAAGGCCGAGCAATAATACAGAGATTAGTATTACTGGATGGCCGTTTTTGTGAATGTTTTAATATAGGAACAGTTACATTTCTCGTCAAGTAAATTCTGTTTGTTGCGCAGTGAATCCAGACTGTTACAACTTGAGCCCAACCAACCTTTAAGACTGATCCTGATGCAGATATTTGGTGATTTAAAAACCGAATATTGCAATATATCAGCTGATTTTTATTTCAGACACTCAAAGCATGTTGTGCGTTATGTGTAGTCATTTATTAAAACGTCTACACTCTGCGCAACTCTGCTCAGATCAGCTGCTTGTTGTGTGTGTGTGTGTTTGTGTTGTCCCAAACAGGAGCGTTGCCACCAAGTTGCAGAGTGCCCTCTGGTGGACAAACTGTGCAGGGTGCTAATTTGTCCTCATGGTGAGTACTTTTTCTTGGTGTTCTGGCACCTCTAAACTGAGAATGTTTAGTTAGGATCAATTAAAGGACAATAAGAAACAATTCTTGGACCTAAAGTCTTTCTTGCTATAATGTCTAAGGAGTACGTCCACACAGCCTTCAAGAAGTCTGTGCAGTAGGTGGCTCACTTGCATCTCTGACATCAGCACAGCTTTCATTTTGGAACTATTTTTCAACCAAAACTAAACGTCAAGAAACATCATTGACTGGGAAAGAAAGCATGCAGCTAGCTGATTAGCTAATAATTGCATCCACACAGGAAGTGATCTGCTCGACATCCATCGCTTTGAAGCTGACGGTCGGTCACCAGCGGACATTGCAGGCTCTGGTTGCCTAGGTAATGTAATGCATTTACTACCAGGTCATATGTCAATCAAGAATATCCTGTAGCTTCAGCTTGGATTTCAGGTTTCCTTCTTCACAGTGCAGGTGTAGTTTGAGAGAAATAAAATAGTTCCTGCATGAAACTGCTCAAAACAAGGCTTTTTCAAATGTTTGTTTTTTTTCTTTGGTGCTTTACAGCTAGTTGAGTGCCATTTATCTCCAATTATATTCAGGACAAGGCAGCTGATATCTCCAAAACTGGGCAACTCAAATCAAAATAACCTAGATGGATAAACAGTACTTAAGGCCAGAGGGAAAACACACATATTTGACTTGGAGGTAAGCTGTCTCTTTAAGGGGTAGGCACGCTGCTTCGTAACCTTGACTTCATTCTGTCTGTAATTTTGGAAGATATTCACCGAATCTGTTATATTTTGGCAACTGACATCACTAACATGTCCAGTTCAAACAAATATATACACAAAAATATGCATTAATATTTAAAAACATGGATATTTCCAGTATAGTGCATAATTGTAATTGTAAATAACTGTAAATAAGGTCATATTTTATTTTTGTAATAATAGCAAAGGTCACATCTGTACAGCAAACCTCAGCTTTGGATCTTAATGACTGGAGTTGCCCTCCCCTTGCTCCACTGATGAACAACATCTGTACATGACTTCACACACACATCGCACTGGCATGGCACATGCTGGCAGCTTGTGGTGTAATGACTGAACACACACACACAGATAATTTTACATGAGATACACACACACACACACACACTTGTCTTCAGGCAGGCTTGGGTCAGGGCGGTGGTTGTGGGAGGAGTTAGAGAACAGCTGCGTGGCGACGCAGCCGTAGCTCTGCATTTACCTGCACGGGCTTATTTACCCAAAGCTTTGATGCCAATTGCAGCTTCTTCATCCATTGCATTTAGAACAGTGATCTGGAAGAGAAGAAGGTTTTTTGTTTTTTTTAATGTAAAGTGTGACCATTTAAGTTCATAGCCAGGCAGCCATGGAAGCCGTCTAGTATCAGGTCCAGGAGAACAAAGCAGCAGCACTCACCAGGATCTCCTCTCCAGCTTCATGCTTGCTCTCTCATCTCTTTTCCCAGGTCTCCCTCTGGGATCTTCAGGTCCTCCCTCACCTCTCCGCTGTCCTGGAGCAGAGACAGGTAGCCATCCTGGATCCCAATCAGCTGAGAGAGGGAAGAAAAAAAAGAAAGTGATGAGAAAAGAGTCAAAAGATTCTTCTGAATTAGGCTGTTTAATCACTGTGAGCTTTGATACATGCAGACCTTTATCTTCTTCATCTTTCTGTTCCTCCTTTAATTAATTAACTGGTAGTTTGTGTTTCAGTTTGCTAAGCTGTGAGCGTACCACTGCACACAACATGGTTTAATCCAACATATCTGATCAACAGCGGAGGCACTAACACTCAATAACCTCTTTGGTCTCTTCACAAACATGATGTAACCTAGTTTCCATCAGTACATGAAAGGTTTGAGATAAAAAATTTTAAAAAATGCTGGTATTTAACTGTGAAGCCAGGGTTTATTTACACATTTGGAGCTTTATCGGAACCTCCCAAATGTTCATTTTCCTTTTATAGTATCTTCACTTTACTCTCCTTTGACTCCAGAGAGAAACACCTGACTCTGATATCGGCTCCCTTTTATTTGTTTTCATCTGATGCTGAGTATGGCTCCTGGATTACAGCAATACTGAATATCTAGCATCATAACTCATTAACTCAGATGTCTTTTTAATCATAGATATGATAACGCTGAACAAATAAATGAACTGAACTAAACAAGCAGCAGCCTGACAGGGAGGGAGTCTGCTCTTTGCTGTATACGGGAAAGGTGTGCACTGGATTTCTAACATGATACAAAACTCCAAACGGTAAAACAGCTTAATTATTCTTTCTTTTTTTTTCATAACTGGGAGAGCAAAATCAGATTATCTGCCCAGCCCTAGCACTGAGTATGTAAAAACAGATCCTTTACAGCACTTGTTCCTGAATATAATGCTGATGGGAGCTGTGAGACTGAGCCAGAGCTGTAGGCTGAAAGACGCTAAGTAGCTCCATAGTGCATACAAGACATCAATGAATGCATTGCTATTGCAAAAATATTGATTATACCAACTATAAACCAGTGATTTTTAAAGTGAACCTGTGATGGTTTTCCTTATTCTCTGCCATGTCACGTAAAAAAGACTCTGTGTACACCCTTACTTCTTCCATAAAGAATTAAGAGGGTAAGCAGCAGCCAGGCGCTGATAATCAGATACACTTGATTAACGGATCATCAGCGAATGTGAGCACCTCTATAACAACAATTGCTTTGACAGTTTGTTGTTCTGGAGTATTCAGGTGTGTGTTAGCACAATGTCACAACCTTCCCTGGAGTGGACGTCCTGGGAAAGTCACCCGATGGTCGGCACAAAAACCTCACACCAACTGTCAGCACGGCGGTGGAGGAGTGATTTGGTTTGTTTGAGCACCTTGCAGTCACTGAGTCAACCATGAGCTCTTCTGCACACCAAAATATTCTAGTCAAATGTGAGGCCATCTGTCTGAGAGCCAAAGCTAAATTGGGTCATGTTGCAGTACAATGACCCCAAGCAGAGCAGCTAATCTACGACAGAATGGCTGAAAAAGAAAAAGAAGGAAGGTGCTGCTGTGGCCCAGTCACAGTCCAGACCTCATCCTGATTGAAACGCTGTGGTGGGACCTTAACGCGAGAATGCTGATGTGAGTTTTGTAACTCTGTCACTCTCACTTTCACGTGGGTGAAAATCACCTGAAGTTAGTGTTGTAGAGAGCTGTGCATAAACAAATACCTGCAAACCTCAATGAACTGAAGCAACGCTGTAAAGAAGAGGGACCGAAATTCCTCCACAGCGATGTGAGGGGAGACTGATAAAAGTCACACAGGAAATGCTTACTTCCAAGTATTGCTACTAAAGGTGGTTCTACAAGCTTCTCAATCATGGGGCGTTCTTTTTCACAGGACTGTATACAGTGATCCCTCACCTATCGCGGGGATTATGTTCCAGAGGCCCCCGCGATAGGTGAAAACCTGCAAAGTTGCGGCATTATATTTATTATTTATATATATTTCAAGGCTTTATAAACCCTGCCCACACTCCCATAAACATTTCCCTCTCTCTTACTACAACTTGAAGGATGAAGATGATGAATTATGTAGCTGTGCAGTACTGATGGTGATGAAGGTGGTGTAGTATCTTCGCCCTTGGCCGTGACTTCTATTTCTGCTAAAGGCGTAGGGGTAACTTATCTCTTCATCCGAGTGATGAACACAGTTATGGGGTGTTATATAAATACCTGTATACCGCAAAATCCCGCCATATAGTGAAATCTCTGCGAAACAGAATTAGACTTTTTTTTTTTAAATCCGCGATACAGTGAAGCTGCAATAAGTGAACCGAGACATAGCGAGGGACGACGGTATACGGTTATGGTGGCGGACACCCAGATTAAACATGGCCAAAGTTTCAGATAATGAGGTCAGCACAATTCCAAGTGTCAATCATGCAAAGCCACTCTAGTAGAGTCCAAGAATGAAAACGCGGTGCTGGACATGAGCTTAATAGACCCACTTGCAAAAAAAGATGGAAAAGTTATTTCAGACAACTATTTTTGTGCCTGAAAAATATGCATGTATGATCAAAATCAACTTCTGAGATTTCCTTTTGTATTTCACACGTTATCAAATCTAAACTGGCTCTTTTTCTCAGTACATATTTTGACCCGTCACAGCAGGTGAAGCACAAGTGTTACTACCAACATTATTGATGGCCCGCTTCTATTTTTGTACACCAGGAGGTCATGATAGCATCAGTGAGCCAACATGCACAATGCCACCACAAAGCAAACTCAGCCATGTTTGTCTTTATTATTTACACGTGCTCTTCCTCTCTGACATGTCAATGCCTTCATGCTTTCAAACTCACGACTGTGTAACTGCAGCAGTATCTTTGCTTTCCTTTCTGTGTGTCCACATCTGCAAATCTTCCCTCCTCCTTTTCTAAGGAAGAAATTCTCCTGCCGACTATCCTCGAGCAGTCGTGCAGAATTATATCTGAAAATATTGTGCTTTTTTGGTTATTACCGTGCTGTCAAAGGTGTCACTCTCATACCCCAGTAATGACAAATAATGCACTCCTAATGATCAAATCAGCCTTGCACAGCCTCAGTTTTACCGTCACGTGAACGTGACACAGACGTGGCTGCAGCATCCATCTGTCTCACCTGGTAATCCATCCTCTTGATGTTGGGGACGTCCATGTTGTGAGTGGAGGGACAAATATCTTCATACTTCTTACCAGAGAATATGTCAATGCCAACCAAGTGCACCTGCGCAGACACATACAGACAGGATGAACATTCTGCTTTCTAGTGGAAGTGTACCCAAGCACAAAAAATGCACTTGGATGGACAAAATTGCCATGTGGAAAGCACTTCAGCTACCTGCTATCCTTTGAAAGGCATCATTTGCTATGAATAATATTTCCAAGTTTAGTGTATATACTTTTCCAAGTACTTAACATGTTCTAAAAGTTGAAAACCATAACCCAGCTGGGACACATTAATGTTTTTGAACAGACTGAAAGTGTCAGTTCATATCCATAAATATTAATGACTGTGACCTTGTGTCTGTTTCAGAGAAGAACACCGACTCTCATGGCTAATTCTCCCTCAATTCTTGCTCCAGTGAAAATTATTTCAGAACTGCGCTATACTGAAAGCATACCACGTCAACACTGGAGAAGACTTTATTTTTTTAATTCTCGTTATTATTATTTTGTAAGCACTGCAATAAAAATGTCCAGACACATATAGCCTATATAATTCAGGACTTCAGGAATTTACTGACCTTGGCGTGGCCGTGCTTGCCGGTCTTGGAGGTGGACATCTCAACAATCTTGCAGGGTCGGCCTTTCAAGACAACAAAGCCGTTTTTGCGCAGGGCAGAGCACTGCATGGGGTAGGTGGCCGATGCCCCAGCATCACCGGTCTGGAAGTCCAGCTCTGCATCTGCCATGCCTGCTGTGGAGCCCAAGAAGAGGAGAGTATGAGGCGTGTACATTTAATATTTCAGCCAAAACAGGGTTCAGCCTTAATCTTTCTCAGATTGCCCATCAAACTAACACTAATAACATCATTACTGAGGAGTCATCACCCACTGCGTCACCACATGTGCCAAAATGATGGGAATTCCCGATCAGTTTCTGCTGGGGTTGATGCAACGTGTGGTGCTGCCTGGTGAATATCTCAGCAGAACAAGACTGGCTGCTGATGACACCAATTAAAACTTGGGGGTGCAGAGGAAATGACGCTTTCATTCAATACTGCTGAACGCAGGCCAAGCGGTTCTAAATAAAGCAGCAGAGGCACGGCCCCTATTAAAAACCAAGGCCAGGTCTACTGTTAAAAAAAAAAAACACAAGGAAAAAGAAAAAGGAAAAAACTCTTACGGTTAATGTGTAGCTGCCATTTCATATGAGTTTATAGGAAACTGTGCGTCACTCACTAACCAGCCAACTTTTCTGAACTGCTGTGCAGCTGCCACGAGTACAATGTGACTACACAAGGAGCAACTAATGCACAACCGAAATAAACAAACTATTAAGACAAAAAAATACTTCAACTCCCTCATCTGAGGGGGTTTAACTGCTGCTTAGTCAGGATAAGCTGTCACCTGGTAAACCGTTAACCCGCTAATCCGCCCCGATAACCAATAAATCAAAATTCAAAGAGGCGTCTCCCCGGCGTGACTTATTAAACCGCCGCCACACGCTGCAACGCTCAAATAAAACCCTTGGGCAAAGAATAGATGACTAAATGTTTCTGTAAGTCACACCCCGGGCGGCGTGTGGCAGAAGTCAGTCCGCAGTACTGAAAAGACGGAGCCCACTGCGGCCTAGCGCGCACAGGACGTGCCACGGCCCGTCGGCGTCCCCGCATCCATGCGCACTGGCTGCACTCGGGCCGAGGCCCTCCAGATAAGAGCGAAATGACCACATTGAAGCCCGGCAAACCCCTCCGCCGTATTAACGGGGGCTTCCGCGTTAAATGGGCACCGATCTTTGGAGCTCGGCGTGGCCGCAAACACGCCCACAGACGTGGAAAAGTGATTGAATTTTGGCCCGCTGCTGTACAGTAATGACTAAGCTAATACTCGCGGTGGCTACGGTGTGTACCAGCAATTTGAGGAGACAACACCAGCGAGTTTTAGCCAAGTTGTGCGCTGACTGAGTTTAGAGGCGGTCGCTCTAGTTGAGAATTTCAGCCGTGTCTTTTAGGATTTGAAGAGGGAAACAATGAGAAAGGCGAGCGGGTACTTTTCCATTCTTCCCCCCAAAAAACAGCGACAATGTAACTAGAATGCAGCAGGATGCGATAAGTTAGCCGGAGGATGCGCTGGAGCTGCGGTTAATTAGACTGTTGTTAGCAAGAGGAGGAGGAGGTGGTGGTGGTGTGGGGGGGGAGATATATCATACTAGAGCTTCGGACAGACATGTGCATAGGATAACTCATCTGCTCAGGCGCAAACACGCCCCGACTATTGGATGTTTTGATTGGGAACTTACCCTAGTGATAATGGGGCTCCTCACTCTATCAGCCTGTCTCCTTTTATTCCTCCGCCTCCTGTTTCCCTCGCAGTGTCCGTGCTAAGGGGTCGTCTGGCCGGAGCCTGTTTCCTCCTTGATGGCTCGTTTGCGATGCCCCCCCCACACACACTCTTTAAAAACAAACAAACAAACAAACAAAAAAAGGCTATTCGCTATCTCCTTTATTCCTCTTTCATTCCAGGTGTTTTCGCACACCTGTCTTCTTCCACTTGCGCGTAACCCAGAGAGCAGTTTACCTCGTGAAGAGGTACCCCACCGCTAAAGTCAGCCGCCCGGCCGAAAAGAATCAGAGCCCTGAAACCCCGCTGTGCATGTACTGGCTGTACTCTACACACTCCACCTTCTCCGTCTCTCCCTCATCCAGATCCCCACCACTGTCAGGACACGAAAACAGTCTAAACTCTCCACTTCCCTTTGGAGCTACCAGAATAAAATCCCCATTCCTGTTATTGTGTCTTTGTTGCGCAGTTGTGACCGCTTTCCCAAGATTTTTACAAAAAATAAAATACAGTCTGAACTTTTTTGCTTCTAATGGATGTAGACTGTCATCCTGGAAAGTTAGCTGGCAGTGGTTAGTTAGTTACATGCAGGTTAGAATAAAGATGTTACACTGTATCCCTGAGTGTACACTGTTCAGTGCAAGGTCTACAGTACACAAACAAACCTTTAATGGGAAACTCTATAAAGAATTGTGGCCACGATGGGAAAAGCAAGACACTTGGGGTACGTTTTAAAAATAAACTTGTTGGTGCACTGATGTGGGCATATTGTAATTGTATTCTGTGATATTCAGTACTGCACACACATCCTGAGCCTCCCCTCATTTCTTTCTACTTTGCTTCCAAGGAGCAGCAGTTCTCCAGTCTTTCTGAAGGTCTTTCAAAGTTTTTCTTTGGACATTGATTGCTTTTTCACTCATTTTTTCAGTCCAGTCCTTGTCTGTGACCATTTTCAGAGGAATGTTTGTTTTGTTTTTTTAAGCCACTTAACATTGACCTATGAATCATTAAAGCATAAAAAAGGCACCTAATTCAAGGGATGAACCAGTGTTGTGCCTACTAATAACAGAAAACATAGCAAAGGACCTGTCATGGGGCTGCAGCTGTGAGTTTTTTGCGCTTGTTTTTATATCCTTTTGTTGTCTGGTCTCAGGTGGAGAGGTGTGTCAGAATGCAGGTATTTGTTTGGCTGTGGGTGAAGTTTGGGTCGACCTTGCTTCCCGTTTTTGTTGCTCTTGCCTGCCTGTTAACTCCTGCTTTCTCTCTCTTTTTCAGTAATCATACCCATGCCTCTTTCCTGCCACACCAAGCCACTTCTCAGAGCCCAACAAACTCCTCACTTAAGTAAGACAGATTCTCTTTTCCTCAATTTCCTCAAGTCTCCATTGTTGTCCGTGCCATCACTTATTCCATTTATCCTCCTCCACAGAACTGCTGTGCACCAGCCCTGCCTCCGTTTAGTTTTGCACTTACATTCTCTTGTAAATAAACACTTAAAGCACTTGAACTGCTGCCTGAGACTGTTTTCTGGGTCCAAACTCAAACCAAACATGACAGGACCAATTTAAATTGTATACTTAGGCACTTTGTTACTAGCAGCTTGTTGCAATAACACATTTGTTCTCATTTCTTTAGTTGAATCTATAACAAATGCCAAAGATAACACATTTTGACAAGAATCAAATAGTACCATGGTGTGCCGTGTGTCCTTAAAGATTTCCAGGAAACTGGACAAGTGGAGAACAAAAGAAAAGTGTCAGGCCTAAAACAGTCTACAGCAGATGAACAGTATCTGAAAGTCATGTCCTTTAGAAACAGGAAAAAATCCATCAAAGACCTGACACAGAACCTGAGAGATGCATCTGGCCCTTCAGTTGATCTATCTATTGTTCACTTCAGAAATGGTCTCAGTGGAAGGGTGGCTGTCAAGAAGCTATTCTCAAGGAAAGGAAACAGGGAGGAAAGGCTGAGTTATGCCACATTACACAAGAACAGAACTGAAAATCAGTGGCAACAGGTCTGATGTAAATTTGAAAATTTTGGTTCAAATTATCATCAATATGTACAGAGGAGGCTTGGAAAGCAATACAACAACCATGTGTAAAACACAGTGGAGGCTCTGTCATGGTGTGGGGCTGCATTTCAGCCAGTGGTGTTGGAGATCTTGTTAAAATTGATGGTGTTATCAATGTACCATCAGATTTTGATCCACCATACAACACCATCTGGAAAGCATCTCATTGAAAAGGGCTTTTCTCAGCTTGACAGTGATCCCAAACACACTGCCAATGCAGTAAAAGCATACCTGGATAAAAACAGACACACACACACACCATCAGTCATGGATTGACCTCCCCAGAAGCCAGACCTCAACATTATTGAAGCAGTGTAGGATCATTCTAACAGAGAACAGAACAAAAGGCAGCCAGCAGCCAAAGAAGAGCTTTGAATGTCCTTCAGGAAGCCTGGAGAAAGCCTCGATAGAATTGTACAGACTCTGTTTTTGCCATACATGCTGTATTTCCATGTATGTTTGCACGTTTCAATAAGTTGCTGCACCTATTTCCCATTTTCTTAACCAAATATAAAGAAACAAGGGGTTGCTCAAGACTTGGACAGTACTGCATACACTGATACAGATTTTGAAAAAATCAAACTGAATGCCATTATACTCATTAATGTTGACACAGCACAATGAAAACTGAAACAGAATAGAGCCTTTCGCTTTGGGAACAGCGCCGGATCCTGATTCTGCTATTTGAACCTTCTGATTTCCTGCTTCTTATTAAATCTCTGAATCCTGCTGATGCAAATATGCTATTTATGCATGTAGCATGGAGTCAGGAGCTCAAGAAGTGTAATGACTTTAAATCATTTTACCTACATTAATTTGGAAAAAGAGGTGAAATAAGATTTTAAAAAATTTGCGTTTTTGGGGAAGATGCCATAAAATCCTAAAAATAGTTGAACTGTTGGTGAAAATGTAAAACTATGTCTCCTGTCATCATCACAGTAAAAGGCTTTTATATTGAAGGGGACGTTGTAACTTTTTCCGGTCTTTTCCTGGTTAATTTAAAGCGGCTTGATGCTGCTTTCATATAAATGTCCACGAAACAAACCTCGGCAATTTGGGGTATTCTGCGCATGCGTAGCTTTTCTAGCCCAGCGTGCACTCGAGCCCTGCTCTTATTCACCTCGCCTTGTGCTTGGACAGGTATTGCACGGAAAGCATTTTGCACCAGTTGTCAAAAAATTAAAAAATTAAAATAAAATAAAATAAAATAAAAAATGTCACGACTGCTGTTAGATAGTCTTTCTCACAAATTCGTACTGCATAGCTGCAGAGCATTCAGTAAAATATTGCTCATTCAGATGCATTGTTCAGAAAGTACAGTTTTATAGATAAGGTTGCATACAGGACCTTAAACAGGATCCAAGTATCTCCTCTTATAATTTGATCCAGAGTGTCAGTGCTGCCATCCTGTCTCTCTGCTTTCTGCAGTTCCCTCTGTTACTAATTATTACTCTTCTAATTAGCGTCTTTTGTGTGTCCAGAGACCCGTGGCCTCCGTGTATCCAGCGAAGAGTTTCGTTGAACTTGGCAGTTCTTGGAGCTGCTGGGTTAAATTTAGTGCTGTGAAACTGGAGTCCTGTGTCCTATGACCTATGAGGGCTTCAGTTAAAGGCGCACTTTAATTCTCTTTCTTTAACTTCATGGAAAGCCATAGTGAAGTTGAAGGCAAGCGAACAATATAGTTAAAAATAGTCCTAAAATGACCATCGAACTTCTGAAGAGAGCTCATCCTCCAATCCGATATTAAAGTTAATCTTAGGCTGGGTGTTGTTCAGTGCGGCCTTTACTGCGCTGGCTTATTCCCTGAATTTTATAAATAAGCGAACAGAAATTATGCATTCATGTCCCATTATTTAATTACATTCACCTCATTCACCCTCCCCTCCTTACTGGCTGAAAACAGTATTTGCCTCGTTCAACAGGTTGATGTAAAATTTGTCTGGATGCATTAAAATAACCGGTTGTAGCATCTTTGTGGGAAAAATGTATTCACAGGAGAAATATCAACAAAATGTGAGTGAATGTCAGACCTGCGTCTCTGCCTCCTGAGGATATTTATACTGCTGCACAGGTGTCTTCAAATACCTGAGGTGACTTTTTATTGGCACTGATGAAAATGTATTAACATTGCAAACACATACAGCTAATTGGATTTTTTTTTCTTTTACGTGATACCTGTACAGTCATTTATATGAGACCACGGAGCACTTTGACAAATAAATAGCAAAACGCTCAAGAGTCATTTATATTGACACACACAGCACACAAATTTTAATAACGGATAAACATACTGACTTGTATAAAAAGTATAGAATCTAAGAAGTATATGCACATATATGAGAAGTATATACACGTACATACATATATGCATATACACATATATACCTACATACATGCCCACATACTGTATGTAAACAGCTGTATATAAATGCATGTATGTCTTTAAAAGATGTAATCAGTAAGAGTGGACATGTAAGACTGAACATGAGTTATTTACAGACTATGAAATGTACAATAAAGTGGTGATTGTATATGTACACATCTGAGCAGATAAAATTGCTAATATGTATCAGATTATTCACTTTTTTCCTCATTTCTGTTTTTCTGCCAGTATATGAGACAGTATTACTGTTGCTTTTATATTACTGTACTGGAGTGCAGCTAATGGCTCTCTGTACATTGCATATGCCAATGCAAACATCTAAACCTATGGATTTCAAATATTTTGATTTTCTCGCAATTTTCTGGAGGTTTTTACCCACCACCTGCTATTAATCACATGCCCACTTTATGTTGTATTAAGAAGCAAATATGGCCCAATAAGCAATGATTCTGGTATGTAGATACGAGGCCATCATGTTGAAAGATAAAGTGATACCAACTACATTTAGTGCCGGTACTCTTTATGTAAAAGCATGCGCCTCCTGTCATAAAATCAGCCTCCTTTTTCGCCCATACCTGTCCTCCACCTGACAATTTTTCCTTCCCAATTGCTGCCCTCGCTTGGCCAATCAGATTCGAGCTCGAGCTTTCGTGGAACCCAATGAGGGCGCGGCTTCCGTCCGGCAGTCCGAGGGGATGTCGGGATAAAAACTAAGCACCGCTGCTTGAGAAAAGTTTCGGGAAGAGTAAGAGGGAGGGGACTCGGGAGTGGAAGTGTAGTAGTCCGACAGCAAGCATGACCGACCCCGAGGCGCAGAGCGCTCCACCGTCGGCACCCGTGGAAGACAAAGCACAGCCGGAGAGGAAAGTCATAGGTGGGTGTCGAAGGAGCTCAAACGCTAAGCTTCTGCATTAGTTGTCCAAAAAAACGTTAGAAGTTATTACCTTCCGTCCGAGGCTGTATACGTCTGAGTGTGGTAAACACAATGTTGCTGCGTGAAGTTCGTTGGATCTTCCTTACCCCCTCCTTTCCTCAGTAATATTTCTTGGCGTGTGAACCAGAGTTTTCTGCCAGCTTCAGGAGCCTGAGGTCCTGCTAGAGTTAAGTGATTAATTCCGAAACAAATCATACAACAACACGGTGTGTGGGGGTTGTTTTGAGCAACACGTGTTGAGAGATTTTTTTGCGCAATAAAGTCAAACTTGTGCTGCAAAAAGAAACAAGGGGGCACCTTATTTGACTTCAATAAAAAACAAATGTTTAGTTTATGCCTGATAAAAAGCCTCGAGGACACAGGTGCTTTTCTTATGGTTTTCCACTATTTCACTCTAATTGCTGCTTCTAATTTAATCACAGGTTTGTGTGCGTGTTTTTGGGGGGGTGGGGGGTACATTTTGAAGGTTAAGTGACATTGTTTGCGTAGAGGTCCATGCTAACCCAAGACTTTAAACGCATGACCTAAATTTTCTCTTTATCAGCTGTTGTGCGCGCGCTCGGAAAGCGAAACACACGCACGAGCCCTCGCAGCTGCAAATCGTTGCGCCGAGAAACAAGTGAGCCAATTAAATGGATGCCCGTAAAGGAACCCGCTCACAGCTCATCTTTGTGAGAAGGACTACATTTTTTTGGTCTTCGTGTGGCTCGTCTTTACGTTCTTTTTACATGTCAAATATGTTCCCATGTTGCCTTGCAGCTCTCCCTCGTGACCTAGTGCAGACCCGGTTTCAAAGTCTTATTGTTAATGATTGATACACAAAACTCCCACTTGTGAGCAAGTCACTGCTGATGCAATCGAGATAACGGTGAGCGCGCCGAGTGGCTGTATATAACACTCTTACACATCTAATAATGTTCTCTTGTTGTAGCCACTTTGGTCCAAGGCACGGTGAAATGGTTTAATGTGCGTAACGGATATGGCTTCATTAATAGGTAAGGCTGCTTTTGTACTTTGGACTATCCTGTATTGTTAAAAGTCCAATGTGTGCTAATAGGTTTTACCTCTTGCAGGAATGACACCAAAGAAGATGTATTTGTTCATCAGGTAAGCTGTGGGGATTTATTGTTCCTTATTTGTTAGTTGTACCACATTTTTAATGCTAACCATGTCTCCTCAGACTGCAATCAAGAAGAACAATCCTAGGAAATTTCTCCGCAGTGTAGGAGATGGGGAAATTGTAGAGTTTGATGTGATTGAAGCAGCCAAGGTAGGAAAAAAAATGTTGTTCTCAGCTGTTAGTCTGCTCTTGAAAAGCATTTCAAGCAGGTCTCTCTGTCCCAAAGGGCTCAGAAGCAGCCAATGTTACCGGTCCAGGTGGTATTCCGGTTAAAGGCAGCCGCTACGCGCCCAACAAACGTCGTTTCCGTAGACGGTTCTTCCCTCGTAGCCCTCGGCCTGGTGACCAGAGCAAACTAGCTGATGGCCAGGCTCCTGATGCTGACAGATCAGGAGAGAATGGTGGAGTGAGGCCTCAGCAGCGCCGCCGTAGGCCCCGCAGACCACGGCAGGAGATACAAGATGTAAGTTGAAGCAGAAGGCTGGCTGCAGAGACAATCAGAACCTGTAGGATGAAGCAGAAAAATGAGATATTGCTGTTGGGATAGCTTTCAATTCTGCTGCTCACTCTGAGATGGATTGAAATATTTTAAATCTTATGTAGTGGTCTTTTATTTTCCCATCAGGGTGAACTTGGAGAGCAAAAGGATGGAGTTGCAGAGAGCAGTCAGGCACAGAGTGATCAGGCACAGCGGCCACCACGGCGCAGATTCTGGCGCCCGTACCGCAGGTAACTTGACACTATGGCTCAATTATTCTGTTTGAAGCACTTGATTCTTGAGGCAATTTAATGTGCTTTCCTCGGATTCAGGCCATTCCGTCCTCGCCCACCTCCCACTCAGGCTGTAGAAGGCCAGCAGGCAGCTGCTCCAGCAGACAGCCCGGAAAAGATCGAGGTGCAGCAGCAGGAAGAGGCACCTGAGAGCCCTCAGACCAATGGGGAAGCAGCCGAGAGCCAAGGACAGAAACAACGCCGCCAGTCCAGACGACGCAGGCAAAGGAATTCAGAGCCCTCTGTCTCCAAAGTAAGTGATTATATCTTCCTAAACTGTATAAAGAGCACTCAATGACAAAACTGTGCAGATGAGTTGTTAGTCATGTTTGGGAAAAGCTCAGTATCTACGTGAAGCAAATGAGCTTGCTTTGCAGTTATAAAGCTCTGTTCAACTTGCTGCAAGTCCAGCAAAGATGTCCTCAACTCTGCCAGAAAGCAGAAAATAAGTATCAGAATATATTCGAGGCTCTAATGCAACCAAATACTGAACGCTGATTTAATAGAAGCAGTCTGAGACGTGTACAAGTATGTAATCCTGCACAGTGAAACTGAAATGATGCCACTAAAACTGGCATTTCTGTGTATTCCTTACTGAACACTGCAGGTGCTTATTTTAGCATGAGTATTTGGAAGCAATATTTACTCATTTGTACAGTACTGCACACAACTGCCTCTTGGAAACTGACTTGTAATTTCTTATATTTATAGCTGGAGGGAGGGATTGATTAAAATATATTTTACATACTCACACTCAATGTGTTGTACTTTTTGGCCTTAACCGGGACCTGAGTGCAGTGTTTCTTTTAATCTCTAAAAACCCTTGAATCCCAGTAATATTTATACTTCTGTATAGATGCTATTATAGCTATTAGATGAATTTCTATGATTTGTGCCTGTGCGATGACTTAGTTGGATCTAATGAAGAAGTGGTGCAACGTGGATGTGCGTCATACATCTGCAGTTGCTGCTGTGGGAGTTGACGCATGTCGTCCTATTTAATCTAAATTTTTAAGACCTTTAAGTCATGTGACTGTCTTGACAGTCAGCTGGCTCCTGAACAACCTTTTTAGGTGCAGTTCTTGTGGGTTAATGATCACAAAATCCTTGACCATCTAAAAGCTTAAGTACCACCCAAGAACGTTGTGGTTACTGTTAGTAATGACCCTCTTGTTTGGCTGTGTTGAAGAATGATACAGAGAAGTCTGCATCAGAGCCTGGCACCCCACCACAGACCTCAAAACCATCTGATGCAAAATCATCCACATCAAAGTCACCAAAGGCCTCCCCTAAAATCTCACCTAAAACTGTAAAATCACCTGAGGTAAGACATTAAAGCTGCTCTCTTCCTTTTCTGCTTGGTTGATTTCACCGGTAGCTGCTTTTGAAAAATCTCAGCTGTGTTCTTCCCCTCAGCAGGCAGCTGCAACAACAGTCTCGGCACCAGCAGAGTGACATCCACAAGGATAGTCACATGACCCTTGGCAAAGAGGTGGGACCCCACACTAAAGTGGCACAACCTTGGATTAGACAGGGTGGGAGACATGAGGGTGTAGGGTTGCACTTCTTGTGCTACATGTGCAGCATTGGCTGCCTGTCACGGAGGGCCAGATGATGGACATTAACTGTTTAGTCCAGGAAATGGATTTAAGATGGAATGATGGCATTGAGAGATGGAAAGGAGTCTTTGAGAACACTGCCTGTGTTTGGAGTCTGACTTTTGTTTAACACAGGGAAGATTTTTGGCTCAAATTCTGGGTAATAGGATTTTAATAATCCTTGACTCAGGATTAGAGGGGCCTGTTTTTTTTTTGTCTTTTTTTTTTTAAATTTTTTTTTTTTACATATATACATTTCCTTTAAGGTCTTTCTTTCAATCCCTGTCTTTTCTGCATTTTTCTTTTATTCTTGTTTCTCATAGGTCCTAGGGTTGGAGGACTGGACCTATTTCAGACCACATGCACTGCTCTCCCCTCCCTGCACTTCCCCATCCTCCAACCCACCACTTCTTGCTGTCATTCTTCAGGCCCTTTCACCCTCCCTCATCTTGTCTTGTGTTCTGTCCACATGCTGACAGAGGGGTGGGTAAAGGGGGGACAGGGGGGGTACAGGTGGTTGGTGGGTGCACATGTAGAAATTGAAAGTACATCTTTTAAAAAGGTGGGGAAAAGATCGGAACGTTATTCCACCCCCTATAAAAATATTTTCTTTAATTGAGCAGATGGGGCACATCATGTAGTTCAGTTTAGTGTTTAATTTGGTTAAAGAGGGGAATGCCAAGCAGGTGTGCAATTGATGTATAAAGGGAGTCGGTTTAGTTCTGTTACCACCTCAAATCAGTTCTTGAAACGCACTACTCCCTTAATCTTCTGGGTTGAGGTTGGATTGGAAGGAACCTTTATTTCCTTTTTTTACATATGTGATTTTTCTTTGGAGGGGATTATGTGCAATGTTGATACTTTAAATGGTAATTAATAAATCATGTTTGCAAATCAAGATTGAGTCCTTTTTGGGTATCCCCCACCCCCTCCAGTCTGACTGGGGTGCAGATTAGAAGATGCACCTTTGGACCATATTTGTGTTGGCTTTAAAATTGGATAACTTCATATTAAAGAAATTTAAGGTCTAGAAATTAATAAGGACTCATTGGATGTAGTTACATAACCACTGCATCAATATTCACTGTTCAGACATCTGTAATTTGTAGAATTTCAGAAAGGAGACACACTAAAGAATGGACAGCAAATGGCACACATGGCAGATGCAAAGAAAATGCACAAACTTGGTGCTTGTGTGGCATTTAAAAAAAAAAATCAGTGTGCACTTTTAAGTCGATGCTTGCACTTGGAAATTTCTCTAGTCTGTCTTCTGTTTACAAAGCCAAACACCAGATGGCATGCATAAAGAATTTAAACCTTTAGACTCTGAAACAATGCACTATGTGCACATGAAATACAAAAGTTTCTTCAGAAGTAGCATTTCTGTTGTGCATAGTTTCCTATGAGATGAATACTTTGACACTTAAGCTGGCAACACAAGTGAAAATGGTTGGTGCAAAAAGGACTGGGGGGCCTCTTCTAAAAGTCTTCAGTGGTTCAGTCATGTCAGGTTTTTTTTTTTTATTTGTTTGTTTTGTTGCACTCATGAGCTTTGGTACTAATGCAGAAACACTTTTGGTAACCTGGCAACCAGATGAATATGGGGGCTCATGTTTAATTTCTTTAGGCAAAATTTGACTGTTTTATTAGAACAGATTTCCCCTGAGCCCTGCTCACGCCGGGCCAATCACATCCATTTGTCTAATGAGGATAGTTTGATACAACTGTTCACGTTTTTAGGGCACTCAGTCCTGTCACATTTTGGAACTAGTGGTTGTAGTCCTGTCGACATGAACTTTGAATCACCTGTGCTGCAATTTGTGCAAATTACGTAGACACAAGCTAGCAGGGAAAGACCGTTAAAATGTGACATTTAGGTCCTGGCACGCACCTCCATTGAGTGAAATCTGACGAAGTTCAGAGCGATACCTGTGTGAAAATGGCTCCATCATTTCCAGTGGCACTTTGGTCCTGCTGGTAGTGCCCCTTGGAAATTGAACTGTAGTGATACAGTTTAGTGATTGGGTGTGTCTGTTGACGCTAGATGACACTTTGAATACACGAGCATACATAAAATCTGTTTCTAAAAGTATAAATTTAGCTAATTCAAATTAAAGAACACACACTCATCAGACTATTCTACATCTGCTTTCAGTATACAACAATTTTAAATACTGGGTGTTAACATGTTGCAGTTGCGACCAAAAAATATTCCATACCCACAGCATGTAGACCTAATTCCTGTAATTGAGCTATAAAAATATTAATTTGCATATGTTATCCTCTTTAATCTGTCTGTCAGATGTGTGTTCCCATCTCGTGAAGGAAAAAAAAATGCAAGCTTCATCACACTCTTGGTTGTTGATCCTATTATTTCTATACCTACAAACTTTTAAAACTTGTGATGCATGTTTATAAAGTGCAGGAATTCCAAAGTCTCTCCGCATCAATCTGTCAATACTGCAACCGAGTGGATCACCATGGAATAAAATTTTATCAGACTGGCAGTCAATGCCTCAGCTGTTCGGACAGGTTGTTATGATGTGCATCTTTTTCCTTGAAACCACAGCGGTCAACTTCCCTCCACTGGTTTGTAGACTTTCAAGTAAAGCCAGAATTCATAACCATTAACCCTGTACTGCAGTGCTACCAGCAAAGGACATTTCCATAACACACAAATTTTCACACACACTTAACACTGCTTTAGCACAATCTATGTGAAAAAAATCTCAATATACATATTAGTAAATAAAAGTTTGGTGTCATGCCCCTTTACCCAGCATTTCTCAAGTTCAATTTCATTTTTCTCTGTTCCACTGCGCCTCTTCAGTTCATGCTATTATCCTTCAAGTAGTCCATTTCAGTGCTGGGTTTGTCTATGTCCATGTCCATACCATTGCCCATGCCCATTCTTAGAGCCATATCCATGTCCATCTCTCCAGCTGAGTGCTGGTGGAAATTGGCTGCAATCTGGTCAAAGGTCTTTCCCCGTGTCTCTGGTACCCGGAAAATGTGAAGATGAGAAAGAACAGGAGGAGAGATGCGAAGATCAGGAAGACATATGGCCCACAGATGTCCTGGGGAAGGACAGGAGGAAGGTCAGATGATAAAAAGATCTTTTACACAAACAAGAACTGCAAACTTGAGGCTGTGTGCCTTGATTAACCAGTCAGGTAGCAGTTTTCAATTATGTTTGTTCAGACTTAACTTTTGAATTATGGATGCAGTGGGGGAAATAATAATTTGATCCCCTGCTGAATTTGTAAGTTTGCTCACGTCCAAAAAACTGCACAGTCTCTAATTTTTATGGTTGTTTCATTTTAATGGAGAGAGACTAAATAACCAAAAATCCAGAAAAACCACATAAGTTATAAACTGATTTGCAAACAAAATATAATTTAGGACTTGGTGGAGAAACCCTTGTTGGCAAGCACAGCAGTAAGATGTTTCTTGTAGTTGGTCACCAGGTTTAGACACATCTCAGGATGGATTCTGGCGTACTCCTCTTTACAGAAACTCTACATCCTTTAGGTTTCTTGGCTATTGCTTGAAAAATCAAAGCTTCAGTTTCCTCCAGACTTTCTACAGGACTGAGGTCCGGACACGGCTACGCCACTACATGACCTTAATGTGCTGCTTCTTTAGTCCTCATTTGTTCTCTTGGTGGCATGTTTTGGGTCATTGTCATGGTAGAAGACCAATCCATGACCCATCTTCAGTGTTCTGGCTGAGGGAAGGAGGTCCTTGTTAGTATATGGCCCCATACATTGGCCCCTCAATGCAGTGATGTTGTCCTGTAACAATTAGCAGAAAAACAGCCCCAAAGCATGTTTCCACTTCCAAGCTTGACTGTGGGGGTGGTGGTCTTTGTGTGATTTCTCTTCCTCCGAGCATGGTGGGTCGAGTTGATGCCAAAGAACTCGAGTTTGGTTTCATCTGACCACAGCACGTTCTCCCAAGCCATCTCTGAATCATTTAGATATTCACTGGCAAACTTAAGACAGATGATCCTCACCCCATGAGGCAAGATCTTGCACAGAGCTCCAGAACAAGGGCAGCTGATGGTCATTTAATATTTCTTCCATTTCTGAATAATCACACCAGCAGTTGTCACCTTTTAACTAAGCTTCTTGCTGATGGTCTTGTAGCTCATGGTGGAGAGGTTGGAATGTAATGTAATGTAAATTCAGCATATTTATAAAATGTCATTTTGTAGGGTTAGTGACATCGACTTTAAACACCAAAATCTCATCAGTTCATCCTTGAGGCTAAAACATTGTAAAGTCAACTGCATGAACAACGGATAAACAGTAGTGGGCATGCACAAAGTGTTGTGGATACTCACAGCAACATACTGGAAGCACATGCCAATAATAAAGTTGGCAGTCCAGTTGGAACAGCCTGCCACAGCCATGGCAGCTGGCCTTGGACCTTGAGAGAACAGCTCCGCTACAAAGAACCAAGGGATGGGACCTGGGCCAACCTCAAAGAAGGCAACAAAGCCAAAGATGGAAAGCATGCTGATGTAGCTCATCCATGGAACACTGTCCTACGAACCAGAGGAAAAGAGGATTTGGAGGGTTGAAGAGAAGAGTAATCTTAGATAAAATATCCACAACAAATGCAAGAAACCTGGATTTTTATTTAGTTTTTTTTTTTTGGCTTACTCACAAGTAAAGCAAGAGCCATGGTCATGATGATGGCACAGACGCACATTCCTCCAAGTCCTAACATGTGAAGCGTCCGTCGACCCATCCTCTCTACCAGAAAAAGCTGTTAACATGAAGGTAAAGGGGTGGGGGTGGGGGGTTATCCACAGTTGCCATTTGGAGCTAAAGCATTTTACTTGATTCTCTATCAGATTCTTTCAAAAATATGTGATTTACAGCTATGCTAGCAGCTCTGTTAGCTGAACTAAGACACAGAGGTGGCAGCATCAGTGTGCTATTGTGCCAATAAACATTTTTACAATACTCATAACTGTAGCTCAGCAGTGGTTTTACAAATGTGTGGTCATCAAACAACTTATTGTATTAAATTACAGTATATATATTCTCTAACCCTGAAGCCGTGACACTACCGTTCTACCGTGGCTAAAGTTGTACATCTTGACCCACTTAATGACACTGAAACATTTTGCCTGGCCTTCTTGGAAGCAGTGTTTGATAGCATGGCACAAGAGTCAGGGTGACCAACCTCTGCTTATCTTATTTACCCTTTGATAACAGTGTTAAACAGTAATAGAGGGGCACTGTGGCAGGACTTGAGTGTTTATTGTACCAAAATTGAAGCACTCCCAATTTGAAATGTAAAAGTTTATCAGTGTGGTTCCTCACCGAGACCACCGTGAATGCGCAGTTCACCACTCCGGCTCCTATGGTGGCATAGACTGGACTCTGCACTCCTGCCTTTGTGAAGATACTGGTGGAGTAGTAGAAGATCTGCCAGAGAGGTAAACATATTTATGTCTATATTGAACTGGAATTAAAGGACTGCTTGTTTTTGGAACTTTATGTGAGTCACTGAGATGCAAAATGTAAGTCGAGGGAAGTCCTGACTCACTGCATTAATCCCTGACAGCTGCTGGGAGAGCTGCAGCAGAATGGCGATGATGATGGGCTGGCGGTAAAGTGAAGAGCGAAAGAGTTCTGGGATGGACACCTTCCTCTCCATGTCCATCCTCCTCTTCTCCTCCTTCATCTCTGTCAGCATGTCTCCCACCTCCTGCCTGCCTGTTAATCTCCTCAAACCTGCGCAAAGTAGAAATGTAAGAAGTGGGAACTGAGAAGTATGTTTTGTTTTGTTTTTCATGTACAGGTTATTGAGGCCACTGAGGTCATAGATCAAGTGTGCAGAAGAGCAGCTTTCCCATAGATTTCTATATAATCAGACTTCTCTTTGCAACAAGAGGAAACTAAGAATGCAGGTTTTAGGCACTTCTGCATTTGCTTCACTTTTCAGGAACAGAAGTCACATCCATCTTTCATATAAGGCCAATATAGAAAGTATAAAGTGATATGTTTCAACACTGGATCCTACATTTCCCATAAAGCAACTCAGAAGCTTGTTTTATCAGGTCCTACCTGCCTCCTAAAGCCCCCCAAAAAAAAAAGAGTCCAGTTTGTAGTTGTGCACTTTCATTTAAAAATGTTAAACCTCAAGTTGTCAATAGCCATGGGTACATAATATTAAACCAAGATCTTAATGCAGCTCAGTCCCACTCACCACTTTTGGCGTGGTGCTCCTGACACCGGATGATGTAGAGGAATCGGGGGCTCTCGGGGCAGAAGGGCAGCAGAGCCATCTGAAGTACAGTCGGCACAACAGTTAAACCCAGCAGAACAGGCCACAAGTGTTCGCTGCCGAGTAATGATTCTAGGCCGAGGATCTGCAGGGAGGGGAAACAAGTTTTAGAGTGTGGCATTTCAAAAGATAATACGATAAAATAGATATAAGGACAATCCTTTATAGGTGGAAGTAAAGGAAAAGGGGGGAGGTGCACAGACAATAGGAGTGGATATGGGGATTCAAGATGTGGTTCTTGTGAGCAGATTTAATAAATGGAAAAGGCCATCAAATGTCAGGGACGGGACATAGAGATTGTGAGAAGATGCCAGTGCTCTTTAAGGATGTTTATTTCTGCCATACCTGTGCAAAGAGAATGCCAGTGACAATAGCCAGTTGGTGCAGCGTTCCCAGAGCTCCTCGAAGACTTGTAGGTGCTATCTCGCCCACGTACATTGGTGTCAAGCCAGATGCCAATCCTGCACGAAGAGAAGGGTTGAAGAAAGACAGAAATCAAAAAAATGAATGATTAAATAAACACGTAAATAGAGAGTGAAAGAGGGAACGGACAATGGTCAGCTCACCGCAGTAGGCACCAATGACAAAACGTCCAAGAATCATCATTTCGAAGGAGCGACAGAGTTTGGACATTCCCATCAGACTTCCTCCAATAAAGGCAAACAAGTTGTTTATAAGCATGGCTTTCCTCCTTAAAGAAACACAGACCGGCATCTTTGAAATCATTTTCCACACATTCAAATCATCACTGCGAATCCCACAAATGATCCAATTTTACTTATTTTATTGTTATGAAGTATATGTAAGAGTTTATTATAAAAAAAACAAAAAAAAAAAACAAAGCTGCTTGATACTGTTAGACAACAGGGTTTTTTTGTCCAGCTTTCCTACTACAGTCTAGTTTGGATATGCACAGTGCAGAGTAGTGAATACTTTAAGAGGCCTCCAGAGGGCAGCATCACATATAATCATTCATCAGCATATGGAAACACAACTTTGGTTAGCTCTTTAAATCTTAGGCGATCCACCAAATGCTGCAGAAGACTCAGAGGAGCAGGATAGAGAAGTAACATGAACATAACTAGTTTTTGCAGTTTAGTATTATTGCACTTTACTTGAAGCAGTTATTAGACTGTGTCATAACCATTCACAGCAAAAAAGTTGTCTTTCCCACCTTCTTAAGAAGTAGCACAGATTACAGTGTCGGGGATTTACTTCAAACACGCTACAATCTAACAAAAATATTTTTAAAGATATCTCATATTTGTAATCTTCTTTTAATACCTCAGGGTGCACTGGTTGTTTCACACTTATGTAAACTGCACATTCAGACCCCGATCTGCTTGTGGTTTGTGATGTCACATAGTTTGACATCAGAGGTCAGAGCAGCATAGCACAACCTTTACAGGGAACACCCGTGACAGCTGCGTTATTTTTGGGTTTTTTTAGGACCTTGGCCTAAGTGTACACACTCCAAAGATTACCACGCCCTACTGGCACTCCTCTCTACACCCTTATTCACCCAATGCCACCAGGTCTGTTAAGATCTCCTTTCAGCCAGTGGAAGCTCTGGAGTTTAGCCCAGTTTGCACAGACTCAGGCTGCAGCGGGAAAGTGGGTCATAACATTTTGGGCAGAGCTTTCACTGAATGACTGCTGTTGGCATTATTTTTGAATTATTCAGAGGTAAGGAGACACTTACACATCATAGGTGGAGACTGATTTTAAATTGCCAGCAAAGGGTTGGGAATAATGACATTTGCTTAGACTCAGGCCAACTGTTCTGCTTATAAAAATATTTTGTTTCTGCTGTTGTGTAATGTATGTTGTGGTGTGCTGTCTGCCTGGGTATTCCAAAAACAGCTTTACTCAGTTGTTTACTCTTGTAGTGCATTAAAACTTCAAGTCATTCTTTTTATTTATGTTACTTTTTTAAATTGTTTCCCCATTTTTCATTCACCCTTAAAACAAATTTCATATTCATCCACACTCAGTGACTGAGAAGTACTAATTTCTTTAAATAATTGCAAGCAAAGTGTAAGTGTGTGTGTTATTTGAAAAGAAGAAATGTGCACGTTTTTATCCTTGCTCGTGTAGACTGACTTTGTGGTTTGTTACAGATTGCTACAAAAACATGTGCTTTGCTTGAGTGGTCAATCTGTGCAAACATCATCACAGATTGAAACAAGCCCCTGATCCCCAAATTTTACAGTGTAAGATTAATCAGCTGCAGCCTGTTCTATCTATTCATCTCATACACAAGTGTTTCAAAAGCTTAGCTTCGTGCAAGATCAAGTCAATGTATCCCCTTGAAACCACTAGAAAAAACAAATTTTGAGCATGTGACCCATGTTGTCGTACCTGCCCAGCCATTCAGAGACAAAGCCCACGCAGAAGGAGGAGAGCATGCCGCCAATAGAGAAGATAGCAACGGACAGCGACCAGAGTGAGGTGAGGGTCCCTGTGGGGATGGGTTCCCCGTACCGGTGCAACCATGTTGCATTGTAGTCCTCCTCAATGATCTGCAAGAAGTGCCAAAATAAGTTGGAACAAGTAACAGATCACTGGAGGAGTGAGGCAAGAACAGCACAAACTCAGTGAAAAAGAAAGGCAAGTTTGGGCGTGAAGTTTGAAGCTTGTTGTTGCAGAGCTTAATAGGGAGGTGAGATAAATAGGGAGGTGGCTCAGGATGTAAAGTGGATTGTCCACTAATTGAAAGGTTGGCGGTTAAGTCATCAGTCCCCGTGTCAGAGTGCCTTTAGGCGAGATACTGAATACAATGAACTGTCACCACAACAGGAAAAGAGCTGTGTGTCAAATATAAATGTGGCTTGGATAATGTGTTGTAGTGTGAAGTGCTTTGAGTGGCTGCATAGACTACAAGAGTACTATATAAATCAGGTCAAACACTATTTAAATAGACAAGGACACCATGTAAGTAACTATTTACTCACATAGTTCCTATTTTCAGAATGTTGCCAGTTTTACTAATTTTTTTAAATTAACATATTATTTTACTTACTTTCTCTCATTAACACACTGTTACAATGGTGCATCCTTACATGAAAGATAGCCAGGGTTACGAATAATGACATCAGTGTATCTACAAGTAATCCTTGACAGCCAAAACCTCAGACTGCTTTAAATGCTCATTTTCAGAGTTTTTTGTTTCTACTCTTGGATCTATATGATGTCATAGTGGAGTGGATAACACTAATAAGGATATCCACTTGAGTATGGAACAAAAGCCACCTTGTAAAATCAGGAGAAGCAACTGTTAGCTATGCATGATGCTTGTTTGATGGTGTCATTTATATTATCCATCATCTGAGTGATCAGGCTTCAGTTTGTTTGTTGTTTTACCTTCTGCGGAGCATTGATGACACCAATGTTATATCCAAACTCCAGAGATCCGAGGACAGCCGTGAAGACTGACAGGGCGAGGGTTCTGGTCACTGTCTGGAGTAGAAACACACACACACACAAACACACACAGAGTCAAATAGCAAATGAAAAACTCTTCTATTTTCAGAGCAGTGAATAATCCTGAAAAGTGTTTTCATAACTGTAACAATAAGAGCTTAGGTGGACCGCTACGATTGGCTTCAACACACACACACTCTAATGACACACTAACATCAACTATATATAACTGTGATCCTGATGAGAGACAATCTCTGTAGTGCCGTTCATGACTTCTCTGTCTACTTTAATGTTGACGCCTGAACTTTAGCTTCCCTCCAGTTTCCCATCAGCCCTCGGGCACCTGTCTACAGGGTGACAGACAAGATGACCTTGGGGAAATGCAGTTCCTTCACTCCAGCATAGTTATTTCATTTTTTATAGCTCTTTCATGCTTTTGGAGTGTTGCTGTGGATAAGATTTGAGCTAATGAAGTATTTCACAAATTGCTGGATAAATATAAAAACACTGAGGCATCATGGAGGCAAGAAGCTTGACATTTTGGTGATGTGGGCCTATGAACTGACATGTTACAGGTGAGGCTGGTGAAATAAATTGTGAGAAATAAAGTGTTTACTGGAGAAAGCAGTTTGTGCATCTGATTAACAATCGTGATCCTTTGAATGTGTACAAAAGAAAATGATCAAATCTTCCAAAATTTCTGTCTGTCTTGCAAATATTTATATTTTTTGTTGGAGCTAATCTGGTCCCATAGTTGGAATCTGGCTCCTTCTACACATATTTTGTTCATGTAAATCTGTAACTCTTGACCTTGCTGAGCTGAGCGTTTGATAAGTGCTGTTTAGTATTCATGAACTACAACAAAAGAGTGTTGGTGAGGGTGTATGCCCTTGCAGAAAAGGTAAAGCACCAGAAGCAGCCAGTAATGTTTCATTACACTTTGTGCACTTCCCTGCATGCACAGTTCTCAGTAATTTTCCACAAATGACTCATAAATCTGCACCCACTTGTATTTACTGTGAGATATAGCAAAAGCCCACATTAAACTCAAAGCTCACTCAGCTTGCACGATTAACACAAATTTAAAGTTTTTCAGTGATTTAAAGAAAAAGCACCCCTTGATACAACAGAGATTTCATGATAAGGAGAAATATTTTACATTAAACACGTGCCCCACATCCCAGTGACGCCAGCCCCTCTGATTTCACATGCAGAGTTTAGTCAGTTTCCAGTTTGTTCTCTGCAGAGTTTATTCTCTGGGATTGTTACCTTAATTCCAATATATATAACTACTGATTCTTCCTGTTATTAAGATGGTGAAAATAATCCACGATTAGATGAAAGTAAAACTTAAAACCAAGACTCATGTCTATGTACAATGATTTCCAAAGGAGTTTGAGATGGGCAGTAATCAGTTTATTTACAAAGGCGGTCAAACTAGATGACCTGTGATAAGCTCCAGGCCTGACTTGTAAACTCAGTTTTGACTGCTCAAGGTCATCACTAAGGACGGGAGCTTTCCTCGCTGTTTGAAGCATATTTCCTCGACTTTTTGATGGGGATGCTTTTATACATTAATGATATTCTTAACATTTGGAAATGTATTCTCTTTAAAACTATGTTAAAGTGTAATGCGGGCGGAGGGATTATTTTTAAGGACTACATAATGATCGGGATTTTTGAGGGTAACAGGAATCATATAAATCTTATTTTATATGATTTCTATATTTGGTATGCCTGCCCAATCAAACTGCAGCTCTGCAGAGCCAAATATTCCTTTTCTCTTACAGTCCTTGACTGCACGGGAAAAAGTCCCGTGCGTAAAATCTGTTCACTGACAACCGGCGCTGAAATGCGCACGGTGTAGTGCACAAATAACGGACATTCCTGCGGCGCTTAACTGTTCAGAAACTCCACGAAACAAGTACAAATAGATTAACAAACTGTTTATAACACCCTCTAGAAGAAAGTACCTCCCCTCCAAGCTGGTGAAACCCGGCCGGCATAATTTTGGCAGCTCCTGGCTCCCAGTAGGAGTCGGTGACAGATGCGTCTGGTGCCAAATGGAGACCAACCCGGGCGTCTTAAAACTGGAGCACTTTAGCACTGAAATCGAACCGATCTATGAAATCCGAAAGAAAAGAGTAGCGAGCTCTGGTGCGTTGTGTCCTGCAGGTTGTCCTCCCTTCTTTGAAGTTTGTGTTGTCTCGCCAGCTGTTAAAGAGTTGACGCCCGCACTCTCACGTGCACGACTCTCAGGAGAAGGGGAGGAACGGGGGGGGGGGGTGAGGTCAAGACGCAAGCGGGAAGCTCTCCTGACCTAATCTATCTTTGGCTGAAGAAGTATGGGGACTGTAGAGGGGGCGCGGGGGGGTATAGACTGGGGTGATTCAGAAGAGGTGTCTGGTTTTTATTATGGTGCGTAACAGATGAAGTATTAAATAACAAAAGGTATGATTACATTTTGAGATTCCTATTTAAATCAACAATCATTTATCAATCTCTGGAGCTGTAAGCCAGAGCTTTGCAAAGGGCCAAATTTGGCCATTTTCACAAGCTCTGTTGCATAATGTCCGTAGTCCTCTCTGAAGAATGATAAACTCACAAAGATGCTTCTTCCTCATCACTGACAGTTTAAGTTTAATAATTTAATTTCTGGACCTAAAGATGGAGGCTACATGGCTGCAGAGATGTTAGACGTCAGCTGACCAAAAGGCAGAGTCCACCATCAAGACTCAACTTTCCTCATGGGAAGCAAAGAGGGGCTCGTCTTTGCCACCCTGGTCACCATTGTCTGCCTTCCCAACAGTTATAAATCCCTTTCTATTTCAGATCACATGCCAAAGAGGTCATCAGCCTCATTTCACCCACACAAACCCCCTTCTCCCCTTCTAAACAAAGCTTAATCCTCTTCCAGCGGGCAACAGGTGGGCCCTAAAATTGGGCCCTGCCACCTGAGTTTGGAGGATATGGTAGGTGTGGTTTGGGGACGGACTGAAAGTGTGGATTAGCGGGTGTGTTGTGAGAGTGTTTGCATGGGTGGGAGGAGCACAGACCTGCCAGCGACCTCAATGGAGAAAAATCTACGTCTAGATCTCCCAGTAAGATGATTCACAGACACACCCCCACCTCACGCCACTCACTTCTCAGTTTCCGCCTTTGCCTTTTGCTGCCTTCAAACAGTGGGAGAACCTGACACCCCTCATCCAAAGCCAGGGCCCCAAGCACAGTCATGTGTGACTCTGACTAAATGTAGAGCAACTTTACACCATCGGAACAGTGGCATAGAGCCTCTTCCAGCACAGTTAAGGTGGTTATGTACGCAACTGGAAGGGTGGTGGTGGAGGCAGGAGCAGATGGACATGATAATATTACAGAGCCAAAAAAATATCACATGAATCCATGCAAAGAGAGCAGGGAACATTCAAGAACGACAAGTGCTGACTTGTAAAATGGTGCAAATGTACCTCACAGACATAACCTGGCTCCGAAGAGTCAGTTTGTAACAGTAGAGTGTCACCTGTGTGTGCTTAGCTGATATCCGACCAAAAATGTCACACAACCACAAATGCGCTCAAACACCATGTGACTCAGTTAACTAACCAAGTGTGTAAATACAGCTCCTCGTCGTGACCTACATATGAATGCACAGGCGTGTGTGTGTGTCGATGGTGAGGTCACCAGGTTCAAAATCATGCTACTGTAAATAGAACTGCTTATTGTATGACAGGTGTGTGACAGGCAACAACATTTGTACCAATGTAGATTGGGATTTTTTTGGGGGGCTAAAAATCTGGACGTTATATGTTCAAAAACTTTGGAAACAAACATCAGTGATGGGCTTTATTGTACACATACCATGTATTTAAGATAAATTCAATTACAACTTACTGACCACATTTTCACACACAAGGATTGATGTAACAAAAGCACTTTTTTACTCCTTTTTAAACTGTGTAGTTCTATAAATGAAGCAGTGAGTCTTATCCAGTAATATATTAGCCTGGAGCCATGCACGTATGGCATCAGATTAGTTCAATGTAATGCTGCAGCATTACCGCAATAAAATGAATCATGCTAAAATCTTCTCCCTCTCTGCTTTGTGCTGTTATATTAGACTTCACTGTTGCATCTATAGGCACTCTGGATCCAGTCCAGAGTGGACTCAGTGGTCCCATCAGTGTATTCATTCAAAAGTCAAATGGTCACCTAACCCCAGAATGGCAACAGTAATCACTCTAAATACTCGGAGAGATGGATGACAACCAACATTCATTGCATTCTCTGACATGCAAGACACCCGCAGTGTGACACAAATCCTCCGACACAGCTATAGAGTTTGAGAACAGTCCCAGGAGGACGTTGGTGCAGCTGTTCATCTCACTGGCAAAGGTGCATTCGATGGGTGATGAGAGGCAACATCATCTGGCCTGTTAGGAGAGATAATAATAATAATAATAATACATTTTATTTGTAAGTGCCTTTCATGACACCTAAGGACACTTTACAGGGGGTTATGAAGGTGATTATTTTAGAATGATTCAGACTTAAACCAATTAGATCAAATTAAATTTTAATTACATAGCACTGTTACATTAATGGGTCTAGGGGATGTGGGAGCAACATACAATTAAGAATGGAAACAAAAACAAGAAAAGCAAAACAGTCAATAAATTATGGTTTTTATTGTAAAAGAAACAATCCCTTCCCAAAGCCAACAAGAACTCAAAACAATCTCCGAACTGGAGATGCCACACGTCCTGCGAGGGGAAAAGAAAGATTCAATGTTAATTAGAGATGAAAACACCCAGGATGACAGCTCCTGCTGAGGGGAGAGAGAGAAAGCAGAGCAGCCTCACGCACACAGAAGAACAGCACAGCACACAGCTGTAACAGCACCAAATCCCAACAGTCGCCTCAAGGCGCTTTGCATTGTAAAGACCCTACAATGACAAAGAGAAAACCCAACAATCAGACGACCCCCTATGAGCAAGCACTTGGTGATGGTGGGAAGGAAAAACTCCCTTTTAACAGGAAAAAACTTCTGGTAGAACCAGGCTCAGGAAGGGGCAGGCATCTGCTGGTCTGGATGAGGGGAGGGAGACAGGACAAAAGATGCACTGAAGAGAGCCAGAGATTAATAATAACTAATGATTAAATGCAAATTCACATAGAGAGTGAAAATGTTTGTACAACAAATGTAAGCGCAGCGGAAAGAGTGGGAGATGATCAGAACAGATCCATGCAGGAGTAAACATCTCTGGTAGTCCTCAAGTTAAAGGCATCAAGTAGCTTTATCAAAACTTCAGCTGCCACGTGTTTTCATCTACTACTGTGCAGCTACGACTGAATGTGGAATAGATCATACAGTATGTTAGTACATGTTTCTGATATCCCAGTACTTTATTTTTGATTAAAAAACACTTCTGCAGTACATAGGGTTGTAGTTCTCTAACATTTTGAAGGTTATAATTCAAGCATGCATTATGAGTATGCCGGTGTCAAAATAACTACAAGAGGCTTTTTCTCTTTCTTCTTCTTTCTGCTGCTCCCTTTAGGGGTCGCCACAGTGAATCATCTGCTTCCATCTCACCCTACCCTCCTTTGCTACATCTATGAATTTTCTCTGTGGTCTTCCTCTTTTCCTCCTGCCTGGCCGCTCCATCTTTAACATCTTTTGTCCAGTATATCCACTATCGCTCCTATGCACATGTCCAAACCAGCTCAGCCTCATCTCTCTTTGTCTCCAAACTGCTCAGCCTGAGCTGTCCCTCTGATGTACTCATTTCTAATCCTGACCATCCTGGTCACTCCCAAAGAGAATGTGAGCATCTTCAGCTCAGCCTCCTGTCTTTTCCTTACTGTCACCAACTCCAAACTACACATCATAGCAAGTCTCACTATAATCTTCTAAACCTTGCTTTTCACTCGTGCTGCTGTCCTTCTGTCACAAATCACCTGACACTCGTCTCCACCCACTCCACCCTGCCTGCACTCTCTTCTACACCTCTCTGTTGCTTTGGATGGTTGGTCCCAGCTAGTTTAACTCATCTACCTTCCCTATCTTTGCTCTTTGCATGTTCCACCTTTCCATGTGTATTCTGTCTTACTTCTACTTCATTCCTCTTCTCTCCAGAGCATACCTTCATCTCTCCAGGCTCTCTTCCACCTGCTCCCTACTCTCACTTCAGATCACAGTGACATCTGCAAACATCATAGTCGACAGAGACTCCTGCCTGGCCTCATCTGTCAACCTGTCCATCACCACTGCAAACAAGAAGGGACTCACAGCCAATCCCTGAGGTAATCCCATCCCAACCTTGAACCTCACCTTACCACTGTCTCAGTGTCCTCATAAATGTCCTGCACCACCCTCACATACTTCTCTGCTACGCCATGCAGTACCACAGATCCTCTCAGCATCCTATCATATACTTTCTCTAGATCCACAAAGACACAGTGCAGCTCCTTCGGACCATCTCTATCCTTCTCCATCAACACTCTCAAGTAAACATCACATCTGTAGTGCTCTTTCTCAGCATGAAGCCACACTGCTGCTCCCTGATCATCACCTCTCTTCTTAACCTAGCTTCAACAGCTCTTTCCCATGTGTCCATGGTGTGGCTCATCAACTTCATCCCACTGTAGTCACTGCAGTTCTGTCTGCGCATCACCCTTGTTCTGGAAAATCTGTACCAATACATTTCTTCACCATTCATCAGACATCCTCTCACTCTCCAAAATTGTGTTAAATCTATCTTGTAGAAAGTCCACCACCCTCTCTTCTACACATCTCCATACCTCCACAGGTATGCCATCGGGATCAAACACCTTTCCCTCTTACTTCTTCCTTACTAATCATCTGCACTTCCTTATTCACTAACTGTCCTCCATCTATCTTCCACTCTCTCATTTTCTTCATTTATCACCCCTCAGAGTGCTCCTTCCACCTTCTCAGTACTCTCTTCACTTGTTAAACTAAACTGAACGTATTTCTGAAAAAAAGCCCTTCTGAAAGACTCGTTTTTATTATGGCACTGACCTATTTACAGCATTAAAGTGTACTTTGATATCCAATCAGTTCTCGCTTATAGCGTCATCATGTCACATTCAGAAACCCCTAAATTATAAGAATTCTGATTAAAAAGGAGACGAGCAATAAAACAAAGACAATGCAAAATGTATTGACATGTAGCTTTGCTTAAACTTTTGCATTTGGGGAACTTGGGATTGTGATAAATCACTACTGTGGCAACAATAATGTGCAACATTTAGGTTTTAAATAAAACCATTCCGTTATCTTCAAATAAAAATATAAAATAAAGATTTTCCTTGAAAATCACATTAAAGAAACGCGTGGCTAGTGTACCACACTAAGGTTAAGGATCCTCGGTTACATTTTAACCCGGTTTATCTCGCTCTCTCCTTCGAACGTGGCAGTATTTCCGATCGTATAAACGCAGCACTGCAGTGTTGCGTTGGTAGCGTTAGCATCAGCTCGCTCCGTGATTGGACACAGAAGATTTAAGAAGAGCCGCCCCTCCCCCACTTTCTTTCTGTGGGAATCCCCTCAGACGCCAACGTGCTTCGACCGAGTCAAAATATTTTGGTAGTTTCGGCTCTGCGGTCCCCCGTGACTCAACAAGGCTCGCTATCCTAAGGTATAACGGTGGTCGTGCATGCCTCACACGCTAACGCAAAGCCCCGAGAGTAACATTTATGATAGGGAAGGTTTTACGACAGTTTCGCTAGCTAACCTTCACCCGAACGTCGTGATAACGTTACTAGCTTAGTTATGCTAGCGCTGTTCGACAACCTCAACTAGTGAACGCGAGTCGAGCTGTTGTTGCACGGCACTTATTTACTTTGGAGCACATTTGGACTCCAAATTAGAGTATGTACAAGGAATTATTGCGGTTGTGGTGTCGAAACGGTGGACATTAGAAAAAGCCAGCTTCATTCAATTAGAGGGCCGGTACCTAATGCTAGTCGCTGTTTTGGGCAGCTAACCCTGAGCCGCACTTCAAACACGGCTTTTAAAGATTCTCTCACTATTCTCGCTTTTTATCGGGCTAACTTTAAAGGGTAGTTGATGGCTGCTCTAGTCGAAGGCCTGTTTTGAATACGTATTTGCTGTGTTTCAAGATTTGGCTCGTTGGTTTAACAGGACTTAAACACTTAAACTAAAGTCAAAGAAGAAAACTTAAGGAGTGGTCTTGATTTCACTGAGCTCAGGTGTAAAGGTGTGCTGCTGCTTTTCTACACGGTTTTTAGGCTGTAGACCAACAAATCCAAAAAATCTGTTTTTCTATAAGGGTTGAAAAATGGTAGATTGGTGTTTCCCAATTAAACTTGAAGGAAGATACTGAGACCCTGTGTGTGTGTGTGTTTTGTTGCATACCTCCATTAATTTCCGTCCTCACTTCCTGTTGATCTCCCCTGCCAGCCTGCCTCCCCGCCTGGCCTGGTTTTCCTCTCTGGGAAAGGAGGGAAATAAAATCATGGAGGAGCAGAGCTACGAGTTACCTGACTCCTTCAGCGAGTTGTGGGCCAGGATTATGCCGTGAGTTAAACTCTTTACTGGCACTTTCTCTTCTTTTCTTTTTTTTTTTTTTAAATGTTAGTTTGCGCTTAAAATGTGTCCCTATGTGTTATTGCAGTGTGACAGAGGTTGTGTCAACTGGGAGCAATCCTTCACAACAGTTTAATAACCAAGATGAGACCTGCAGCATGGATTTGTTGGTAGGCAGTTGCCTCTTTAAGGATGTAAACGGACTCCCAAGAGTGTCTTTAGAGATTTGTTGACATT
Source organism: Pterophyllum scalare (assembly GCA_024447675.2). Lineage (NCBI taxonomy): Eukaryota > Metazoa > Chordata > Actinopteri > Cichliformes > Cichlidae > Pterophyllum > Pterophyllum scalare. The sequence goes on along the minus strand of JAMQGT020012643.1, from coordinate 11,400 downwards.
TCTGTGAGGACAACTTCAACCTGCATGTTTGGTTATGGAGGGAAATTGACTCCTCTCTCCCTGTTTACAGTTCAGTGAACAAAATTTAGCTGACAACTTTGACGAGAACCTCTTTGAGCTTCCGTCTGAGATCCTGTCCAAAGACGGAGTTACGCCCCCGGCCTCCACTGTCCCAGTTACAACAGATTATCCGGGCGAATACAGTTTCCAGCTAAGATTCCAGAAATCCGGAACAGCAAAATCTGTGACTTCAACAGTAAGTTATGGTTGGCCTGACCTCTGAAAATGTAACTCTACTTATGTTTTGTTTTTAAGCAGTATTAATGATAAATGTTTTACAGATAATTTTACAGGGATAATATGCATCGGATTACTCGTCTTAAATCTGTTTTTAATCAGTTTGAGACCAGCAATTTAATCATCATGAATTGTTATATACTGCATGTAATGGGCATTTTAACTGAACAAGTCATTAAACCCATACGCAATATATGAAACGTTTGATTGCACACTCAGTCCGTTATCCTGCAACCAAACATGACACAGAGCAGACGGCTACTGTCTGAGCCTTTCACTAGTGATAAAGATTTTAAGAGCTGCTCTTAGTTTAAGCAGCGCTCACTTTTCATCCTTTACAATTTTTCTCTGCATATTTTATATTTGAGTTCGTAACTGTTTTAATTCAATAAAACAAGTTAAACGTGTGTTACGGAGTTTAAAATGTGGAGGCTTGTTAATGAAAAGGTTTTAAACTAGTAAAGTCACTGGCATTAAGTTATTGCTTGCAAATTCACTTTAAATGTGTAAAGCTTTTAAAATTGAAAAGTGTCTTACCGTGGCTTTCCATTTAACATCTGTTCTCTGGTATTCTTCGGGGCATTCATGTGGAATCTTATTCATTGTGACGATTCGCTACATTTTAAGGTCCAGAGTCAGGCGCATCCTTTGACGAGCCAGTGGTGTTGATGTTTCTACGGTGCTTCACCCTGGAGTGCGATGTGGTTGGTCTGCTCAGCTAAAGTTAGGGTGATCTGGTCTGAAACTCCCGCCCCCTGCGACTTGTGCTCTGGTCTGTCTCTGACATGACGGGACATGTTTCCTGCACCGGGTTGCTTCAGAGTAGAAGGGGTTAAAAATGCAGAAAAGGGCTAAAGTTTTAATCTGAAATTTGCTTTACTGGTTAGAGAGCTGAACGTGTTTAATTTGGGATTATTATTTTGGAGTAGAAAGTCTAGTTGAATAAATTTTAATCTTTAAACTAGTTTGCTTGTTTCCTTTGAGATGGATGTTCTGAACATTTAAATCCTGAAATGTGTTTGTTTTTTTTAAATGTGTTCTTTGTTAGTACTCAGAGCAGCTCAACAAACTATATTGTCAGCTGGCAAAGACCAGTCCCATTGAGGTGCTGGTGAGCAAAGAGCCTCCTAAGGGTGCTGTTCTCAGGGCCACTGCTGTGTACAAGAAAACTGAGCACGTGGCTGATGTGGTCCGCAGATGTCCCCATCACCAGAATGAAGACTGTAAGGAACTCTTTGAACACTTTCCTTTTATACAGCACTGTGGAAAAATGCAGATTAGAAATGTCTGTATGCACGAGTTTGAGGTGAATTGAAGGGATGCACCGATTCTGAAAGTCAAGAATGAGAACAGTGTTTAAAGTAACAATTTTGTAAGTATTTGGAAACAAAAATCTCTATTAAATCCAAGTCGTTCTGCTTTTCATCACACCATCTTTTAAATATTTAGTCTAAAATTAACACAGCACACTCGCAGCCATTGGTAAATGCTGTCTTACCTGGCAGTGTCGGTGCATCCCTGCCAATGTCAGTGTGTCTTAATCTCATCCATTCAGCTGCGGAACATCGCAGCCACCTGATCAGAGTGGAGGGTAATCAGAGGGCTCAGTATTTTGAAGATCTTCACACAAAGAGGCAGAGTGTGACCGTGCCATATGAGCCCCCACAGGTATGAGCGCCCCACTCTGTTTCCTCTGAGGTGCACACCTCTACTTTTTCAACACAACTTTTGTTTGTGTGTCTTAAATGTTTCAGTGGATGATTAATATGTTACTTGGATATTTTTGCAGCCTTAAAATGTAGAGCGGCAACAGCCCACCGCAAATACATTTTTCTTTTCCAAAGCCACGCGAACACACACAACTCTGCTTCATAACTACAAATAACGGGAAAGGGATACCATTTAAATGTGAATCGATTATGTTCACTTTAATAAATGTATACATTTATTAAATGATGTGATCTTCCATAAAACCTTTATTTTTGTTATGTCTTCAGATGATCTGAAATCTGGGTGTACTACTTAAAAATATGTCTCCAGAGTAAAAACTGGATTGTAAATAATAGATTAATTACACAGCTCGGAGCATTGTACTGGTACTTATATAAACATGCCACATAGAAACACTTCTGTATGTAACATTATGACAAACAGTCTGAGGTCTTTTTTTTTTTTTTTTGGCTTTTGTTTATATTGCCTTTTAACTCTAGTCATCTCAGCCAGCAGTCTATTATAATAATTACTTTTTTCCTGTTTCAGTTGGGCTCAGAGATAACCACAATCCTGCTGAGCTTCATGTGTAACAGCTCCTGCATGGGCGGGATGAACCGCCGGCCCATCCTCACAATCCTGACCCTTGAGACTCCAGAGTAAGTCTCGGTTTTGTCTCGTATGAAAGAAACACACGAGAAACCTAACATTACTTTGGGTAGGGGCAATGAAAGGAGGGTGATAAGGTTTAACATTTCATCTTGGTTTGTTTTTCTTTTGGTTTATTTTATTTCTGAAGTTGCCCCAGGGAAGTCTTACAGCTTGTGTTTTGTTTATGCAGCCCGGGAAAGCCTTCTGACCCTTATTGTTTGTTTTCTCTAGGGGACTAGTTTTGGGCCGAAGGTGCTTCGAGGTGCGTATCTGCGCATGTCCAGGCAGGGATCGTAAAACCGAGGAGGATAACAAACAGAAGAAGGAGGGCAATGTGAAAGAAGTGAAAAAACGAAGTATGTTAATGTTGCTTTACGCCCGTTTCAATTTCTGTTCTTGTTTTCCGTTTCCTCGCTGACCGCACTTTTCTTTTTCTCTCCAGAGAGCGCACTTCCTCCCCCTGACACCACCTCCACAAAAAAATCTAAATGTACTTCCAGTGCTGAGGAGGAGGACAAGGAGGTTTTTGTTCTCCATGTGAGTAAACGTGCATACAGGTGCACAGCCTGGTCTGCTGAAATCCTTTTTTCAACCGATCGATTTAATTTAACTTAACGCAGATTTCTGCTGCAGGTGCGGGGGCGTGAACGCTATGAGTGGCTAAAGAAAATCAACGACGGTCTGGAGCTGCTTGATAAAGACAGGTAGGAGCCAGTCTCAGCTTGTAACTGTAAAGTGTGACTTTGTGATTTGTTGCAGTTGAATTCATGCCGTCCTCATCAAAGCCTGGAGTCTCCAAAAACCAACACTAGATGTCGCTGTGTGTGGTTAACTGTGCTGCAGCATTTTTGCACATGCCAGCATAGATCCACCTCATGCTCACACCAAAGCTTAGCTTTTTATAATAAACTAGCCATGTTATATTGATACGCTGGGCATCAGTTTTTCATTGCAGACTTTTGTTGTATGAAAACAAAGTGGAGCCTCTTGTTGTGTTATTTGAACTTGAGCCCAGTTTAAACTGCTCTAAGCATATCCCAGTATTATATCATGTGTGTTAGCAGAGGGTGAATCCTGTCTAAAATAAACATAGAGCAGAAATGACCCTGCAGTAGTTCTAAGAATAAAACTGTGAAAGCCCTGCTTGCTGTTTTTCTTTAATTTCCTTACAGGCTTCAACTTTATCTGATTACACAGATGAACCACAGTGATAAAATATGTTCTATCATTTTATAATTTGAGAGTAATCCTGCTTTCTCTTCACAGCAAAAGTAAGCCCAAGATTTCAGTGAAGCAGGAGGTTCCTGTGCCCTCCACTGGAAAAAGGCTCATGCACAGAGGAGAGAGGAGTGATAGCGACTGAAGCGCCCGCTGCCTCGATCTTAAACACGTCATGTCTTTGATGACCCAAGCCTTCAGGTTTATTTCAGGTTTTCAACTTACCAATGGAAAACAAAATGTCATCCTGCCTCAAAGACCCTAAAGCTGTACGGCCTGTTCATTAATTACATTCATGTACAGTAACGTGCTGTTTTTGTACTGTTGGAAATAAAAGTTGGCTAGATTATGCAAAGGAGGCAATGAGCAGTCCTGCCTTCTCACTGCTCTGAAAGGTCCTGTGATCTACATGTAAGCGGATGCTGCAGAGACTGGATTTAATCAGTGTTAAATTTGACAGGGATTCTCATCAATAAACTGTTTTTCTTCAGGTTTTGTTTTATATATTTTAAAAAATATATTAATTGGGTTAGGAGAGCCATTCAGTATGATTTGAGTGTCAGTTGAGTTTGAGATTCTAAAGCATCCTGTCATAACGAGTCACTGCCATTTATTTGAAAAAGTTAAAGTTATGCTTGGAAAACTTGACGTTTGTGTCATTACTGTTGCTGTATCACTGTACCAGTTCTTGTTAAACCTTTTTTTCTTTTTGTTTTGTCAATTGTATGTGCTGTGTAGTCACACATGCAGTTGATGGTAAAACATGATCAGTGTAAAGCAGGTTTGTAATTGGTTCGTCTGTGGGGCTTTATTTTTTTGAAGTATCAGATTTATTTTCAGTGTCATCTTTCTTATAAACCCTTTCTTGGGAACGTTTTATAATGATTTGTCAAAATTAACTCTAGATTATTAGATGAGGGGCCGGCTGGATCACCCCAAAAACTAACCGTCTCTTAGTGTAGATTTAAAAAAAAGTGACTGATGTGAGAGGCTGGGGGTCTTGAATGGTCATACTGGGACTGGATGTAATGAGAACAGTTTTTCTCCCCCTCTTGGACCTTTTCACGTTGAAATGTGAGCACTCGTGTTTAAATGCAAACTGTTCCATCACTTTTATGTTCACACTGACTAAGCCGCTCTTTACACTGCCAACAGAAGCATGTTTAAAGGCATTCCTTTTTTTCTGTACCTTTTTTTATTTGATAATTTTGGGAACAGTTTTTTTGTAAGGTTTATCACTCTATATTTGTATCTGTTCATTGCTTTTTTTGTACTAATTAGCATTTTTTGTAACCATAAAGCTTTAAGCTAAAATAAATGCTATAAGTAGCACTGTGGTGTTGTGTTCTTTTGGATCTAATACTCAAATGTTTCTTGGTGCTTTGCATGTATGGATTATGAATGCAAAACCAGCGCTATCTGAAGGCCCATCCTGGAGCTTTGTGATGCTAGTCAAATGTGTGCTTTATTAGCTGCTGGTTTGTGTGACCACGTTACAAGCTGAAATGTTGCAGAGCATGCAGCATCTCTAAACTTGGGTGAGTAATGAGGCATCAAATATTTCACATTGTTTTTAATAGTCCCAAATTTTTAATCTTTTTTTGTTTCTAATCCAGTATCTGTCTTCTGATAAAAGTGTACAGGACACCGATATGGGAAGACTTCAGGTTAAATCCTCTGTTTTACTCTGCTGGGGTGAGTAGATTAAGTAGATTAGGCTGGGAAATTATCAGAATAATAATCTGCTTTTTTCAGTTGCTGAATGGACTTCTTTTTTACTTTGGCCTGCAAGTCAGAAAATATTTTGTGTGACAGAAGTTTTACACTTTAAAACCCTGAAACGAAAAGGCATCATGTCCAAGCTTCTAGGAATGTGGTGAATTGTAGTTTTATCATTATGTGTGATATCGGATCAGTAATTAATCCATTTGTCAATTCATTAACCTCCTGAGACCCTCTAAATGAGAGAAGCAGCAGTAAGATATGGTTCATAGGATGGTTCATAAGTACTATTGACACCTTTTGGAATATAAAAGTATTTTAATTTTCTCATGTTTTTTAGATTGTTTTACAGCTACTTCAAATATGAGAGCCTGTTACAAACACAAAACAACTGCAATTTATTCAACTTTTATGAAATGCATGGGAAAAGGAAACTATTCTTTTTGTGGAATCATAGCCTAAAAATGAGATGACGATGGTGTAGAGAAAACTCTGGAAAACAGCTGATGCTGCTTCCTGATTGGTTGGCTACATATGCAAAAAGCCTGTATAAAAAAATAAAATAAAATAAAAAACCTTTGTCTCCTTCCTCAGCTCTGACGTTGATGTGCAGCGCTGTACAGCGAGAGTATTTCATCCAGCCCCAAAATCTCAACTGGACTGATGCCAGAAACTACTGCCAGGTACAGGTTGAACCTGTTATTTTTGCACAGACAGGTTGAAACATGAGGCTATAGCTTATTATTTATGTTCCACACAATTTCATGCCAGGTAAAAAGATATTGAATTTTCAATCGTGAAAGTTCCCCCATACATGCAGTACTGGCTTATATACATTTAGACAAGCTTACAAAAGAGATTCAAAACCCGTGGATCAAAACTCAATTAAAAATCTGGAATAAAGTAAAAGGAGAGTGTCAGTTAAACGATAAAATACAGATAATCCAATGGTGTGCTTTTGACCCTGGATTCAGGCCTAACTTAATGGATAACCTTTTTAAATTCTGGATTTCCAAAGGAGTAACAACATTCTACTCACTTACTGAAAAGGGGGAATTTAGAGATTTTGAAAAATTAAAAAAGGAATATCAGCTTGAAAACTCAGAATTTTTTCAGTTACCTGCAAGTTTGCAATTATTTTGAATACAATATTAAACCACTGGAAATACTGTGGTTAAGGGCACTATTTCTAGGCTTTATAAAGGTCTCCTGATGAAAAATACCCATTCCACAGTAAGTAAGATGGGAAAGGGAATGTAATAGGCCTATGTCTACAGATGAATGGTTAAATTTCAGTGAGTTTCAGTGGAAATGTACAAACTCTCATGTGGCAGGAGTTTAATTGGAAATGTCTTATTCGTCTGTTTTATAACACCAAAGCAAAAGACACATTTTGACCCTGCAGATGTTGAGTGCTGGAGTGGATCTCAGGAAGCTGATTACTGACAGATATATTTTGGAAATGTCCAAAAATAAAACCACTCAATAATAATAAACCTTTACAGTTCTTTTCATTTATTTATAGGGAATTGTGATTTCCTGACCAAATCTGCCGATAAGTACTTATCCAATCTCATTGTACATCCTGTATAATGACCATAAAGGCATTCTATTTTGTTCTATTTGCCATCTTTATATCTGCTTGTAAAAAAGCACTCACAAGACGCTGGCTGCTTCCTGAGCCCCCCACAGTCTCTGATTGGATAGATGTTAATGAGAGCTATACAATGGAAGCAATTACTTTTTCCATGCGCCTTAAGAAAAGTAAATTTACTAATGTATGGTTTAAATGGGTCAGATACATAAAAGCCTTAAAGCCAGACTTTGCAGAGGTATTGTATTAATAATCCTGTGAATTTTGTCTTTGTTCTGTTTCTCCCCTTTGTCTTTTGCTCGGTTTAATTTCTCGTGTCCCCACTCTTATGCCCCAAATAAGGTAATTGACCAGCATATTTGTGTAATGCATTTTTTTCTTCTCTCCTCCCTCTCTCTCACCAACATTTCAAAGTTTCTATATAATTTATAAAAAAATGAAAGGACAGCAAATAGATATATTACTCCATTCTATACTTTCTGTAATTCATCTTTTTTTTCTTGCTGCCTCACAATAAAAATAAAGAATCTCAGAAAAGAAACATGAGGCTATGCTACTATGATGTCAGTTTAATTCACAAAGTCACATATGTGAGGGGATTCAGTAAAGCAAAAATTGCCAATGTGTGCAGTACTAATTACAAGATGTATTTCCTTAGGTGGGATTTAGAATTAGTTAAAGTTTATGCTTACGATTACTTTTTTTTTTTTTCATTCCATTTTTTGTGTCTAATAATGTTCTGAGGTTTCTTTTTTTTTGCCTTGGCAGTTAACACAAACAGAACCTATAACCATTAACTTGGTTTGGTCTTAAACTGATCTTCATGGTTGACTAAGACTGTTTTTAAAATAGAATTTGTAATTGTTTATATTTGCTTTTGTGAGTAGCAGTAGTTTCAAATAGAACGGCAACAAGATGTCTGAAAACTTCAGTTCGGGTTTATTTATGTGGCACCAAATCACAATGACCTCTGTGGGGTAAATACCCCACAGTAATCAGATGATCCCCTATTAGGATACACTTTGCAACAGAGGGGAAGGAAAAACTTCCTTTTAACAGGAAGGAACCAGTTGAGGGGAGGGGCATCCATCTGCTGCCACCGGTTGGAGGTGAGGGGAAAGAAAAAAGCACAGGAGACAGGACAAAACCCAAACTAAGAGAGAGAGATTCATTTAGACTAACATTTTGATCCTTCTCATAACCAGGTCTCTGTGAGACAGAACAAATCACTAATTTAATCAATTATTACATCATATACTGACAGGGACAAAGAAGAGGATAACCTAATGTTTAATAGTCTACATTTAATTGTTTTACTCTTTGCTGAGGTTTTCTTTCTTTGAGATTTAAAATTTTTTGCAGGTATTTATTTTTAGGTGGTATGAAGGCAGACACTCTCTAGGGGATTGAGTTTTTGGAGTTTATGCAGTCATGTGGATGGAATAAATACAGTTTTTATTCAAATGAACGGCTGATTTTGTGAGTCTGTGCCTATTGTAAGCGGTAATTAGACTGGGAGGGGAGGTTCTCGGACCCTGAGCTTTTTTTTTTTTTTTTTTAAGAGATGAAGGCACTTACGACTTTTTTAAAACTTCATTAGCCTACCACCTCCCTCCATCATGTTAGTGCTGCACAGGGTTCAGATACTGAAACACAGTTTCTCTCAGAGGGGTGGACAGCCTCTTTGCTTTGCTTAGGTTGCTGACATCTATACAAAGCCGTAAAAAGACAGGCAGCTTTTCCAAAAGTTTTCACCGCTTTCCTTTTTATAGGAAAGAGTAATGGATGGGATGACACAAGAGCCCAAGACGTACCTCGACTTGCCTCACATCATAGCATTTGGGAACCATAGCTACGGCCAAAGCTGCTGTTTGTTTACTCAGTATAGTTTAAATACTGGCAGCAGGCAATCAGCATGCAAAACTCAGTTTTACCTTTATCTGGGGCAGCAGTTTAGGCAGAGAAATCCAGACCTCCCTCTCCCAGCCAAATCCTGCAGCTTATCCGGAGAAACACTGAGGCATTGCTTGGTCAACCGAGCGATACAATCTCTCCAATGTGTCCTGGGTCTGCCCTGAACACCTCATCCAAGAGGCACCCAGGAGGCATCCTAGTCAGATGCCCTAACTACCTCAACTGGCTTCTTTTGATGTGGAGGAGTAGCAGCTCTACTCTGAGCCCCTCTAGGATGGCTGCACTCCTCAACCTTTCCCTAAGGGAGCAGCCAGCCACCCTTCACAGGAAGCTCATGGTGTCTCAGTGTGTGTGTGTGTGTCTAATGGCTGAGGATACTTTTAGTCCGCATGACTGCAGACACAGCCCCAATCCATCTGCCAATCTCCCGCTTTCTTCTCCTGTCACTCGTGAACAAGACCCCAAGACACTTCAACTCCTCCACTTGGGGCAGCAACTTGTCCCAGACCCGGAGTGGGTACTCCACCCTTTCTGGCTGAGGACCCCCCCCCCAAAAAAAATAAAATAAGTGAAAAGCAGCACGGTGGCATGGTGGTTAGCACTACTGCCTCACAGCTACAATAACATCTAGAAGGTCTGGGTTTGATTCCACCTTAGCCTGGGCCTCTCTCTGTGTGGAGTCTGCATGTTCTCCTCATGTATGCGTGGGTTTCCTCCCACAGTCCAAAGACATGCAGTTACTGGGGTTAGGTTAATTGGTCACTTTAAATTCCTCATAGGTGTGAATGGTTGTCCATCTCTTTGTGTTAGCACAGGGTGTAACCCCCCCCCATCCCTGAACAGGATAAGTGGAAGAGAATGGATGGATGGAAAACAAGTGTTTAGCATTATGCTTGTGTTGACTGGTCACTTTCCTGTGTGCCTAATGGCAGAGGATACTTTATGTCTTTAGCACTGGGTGTGTGCATCTTGCAGTTTTGAGCCGTGAGCCATATCTACAGCAAATTTAACACTAGATTAATATGTAAGACCAAATCTACTAGCATATAAATTTGTTCTTCTTTTTCTGCTATTTTGCTTCACTGTGTAGATTTATTTAATATAAAATTGTTAAAGAAAACCATCTAATAACATGAAATGCTGTCTAGTCTTTGGCTCATTTATAAAGGACTGACTGTAGCCTTTCATGTGTGGCCAGGCGTGCTTCAAAGACCTAGTGACACTGACTCCAGACAACATCCAGGACATTGCCCGGAACATCACCTCTGACCACTGGATCGGCCTTCGCAAGAACTTTAACTTCAGCAACTACATCAACAGCAGTGACAACAGCAGCCTCTTTTTAAACTGGACTCAGTGGGCCAATGGGGATCCCCTAGCCTTCCAAAACTGGTACCCCGGTTGGCCGCTGCCTAAACCTCAACCAAAACCCCCCAACAAAACCGTGTGCTGTAGCTGCTCCTGCACATGCCCAGCAAGGACGACCCCGGCAACAACCCTGGCAACAACCCTGGCAACAACCCCCATAATGACAAAAATCACAGAAAACGTAGCCGACACTGCAACGAGCTTCACAGATCTGATTGAAAGCACCTTTGAAATCACACAGAAAGCAGCTTCTCCAGTGTCACTGGCCAAACGAAAACTCAAAACACATCTCCATCATTCAGCACAAGTACACCCTGGACGACCACTGAGATGCCAATACAAGCACAGTGTGAGCGGTCACCTATGCTGGAGCCTGAAGAACCCGAAGATGATAACAGTAGTACTGTCAACTACATTGAAGACTCGTGTGTTGCCATGCTCAGTTTTGGGCCGTGGATTGAAAGGCATTGCCAGGACTGTCTGCCTTTCATTTGCTATGAAGGTAGGTCTCACTCTGCCCAAAGGGAACTACTACAATATGACCTGGGGTATGATGCCATACACTGTAATTTTTCACACCAAAAGAATACAACAATTCATTTATTTTTTACTAATTGTCACTAACTAGTTTGTGGCCTGTCATTTTGAAGCCTGGACTTTAGCGTGATGATGTAGCCATCTTCATTACTTAGATCTAGAAGTGACCATATTTAGACGAGAGGATGAATGTACACTGTTAAAAAAAATAAAGGGAACACTCAAATAACACATCCTAGATCTGAATGAATGAAATATTCTCATTGAATACTTTGTGCTGTACAAAGTTGAATGTGCTGACAACAAAATCACACAAAAATCATCAATGGAAATCAAATTTATTAACCAATGGAGGCCTGGATTTGGAGTCACACACAAAATTAAAGTGG